>JAQFVV010013546.1:0-102548 GCA_028023455.1 Epiperipatus broadwayi | reverse complement strand
CATGCCAGGGTTTTGGGTTTGAATTTAGTTTGAATTTGGGAATTTATTCCTAGACATGGACTGGGTTTGAATTCGGATTACTGTGTGTGATTAAGCATGGTGATTTTTACCGGTACAATACAATTTAAAGTAGAATTCTGTACAGATATGTATTACTTAACCTTTATTTATAATTATTTATACTATAAATCTTATATAATTTCGCTGCAATAATTTTTTTTTAATCCACATAAACATCTTTACTTATATAGATTTATTAAAGTTAATAAAAGTTGAAGTAGTAATATATTTAACTTTAGATTATTTTCTTTACAGTGATTATTTAAAAATAAATGTTCTAATTTGTATAGAATTCTATTAAATAAAAAAATAAACAATTATATATTATAAGATAATAATTTATTTTAATATTGTCATAATAATAATAATAATAATAATAATAATAATAATAATAATAATAATAATAATAATAATAATAATAATAATAATAATAATAATAATAATAATAATAATAATAATAATAATAATAATAATAATAATAATAATAATAATAATAATAATAATAATAATAATAATAATAATAATAATATATTTTAAATATAACTATTTATTGTTATACTTCTTATTTAACTTCAATTCATAATATCACATATTAAAATTATAATTATATTTAAAATGTCAATTTTAAAAATTTTCTAAGCTGATTTTGTTTGTAAGATATTTATCAATTTTAGTTATTTAAAATACAGACAAAAAGATAAATGTTTCAAGTTTTACTAGTTCATTTTTTATTTTAACCAATGGAATCTAATTAAACGATTTTCTGATAGTATGATATCTGGACTATTTAAGTGTGTGAGTAGACAAACCAGGAAATTAATTTATTAAAGAATAAAGTTTTACTTTAGAACATAAAAAAGTATAAAAACATTTTAAATATTCTATTTTTCTTATATAGTAGAAGTAATAATTAAAAGGCGACTAGGGCTGTAATATATTAAACTGTAATCTTTAAAACCATCTAGTGAATTTAAAAGTAATTTCTTTATTATGATCTAATTGCAGTAGGAAAACCAACTTATAATTAAAATGATAGCAAAAGGAATTCTAAAAGAAGAATTGAAAATATTATTGTCCTTTGGAAGAACCATAACCATAAAACAGGGCAGAAAACTATTTTTATGCCACTATGATTAAATATAGAGTATATAAGCTGTCCATGTGGCACAGTGACAACTCTGCACCACTATAACAATAGATAGACTTCAATGGCCTAATCTGAGAATAATGTTTTATGCTTGTTTATTAATACAAGTTAATTTTTTAAAGGATTTAAAAAAAAACATTAAATGTTAGAATGAACACTACTTGAAAATATAAAAAAAACAAAAGGTAATGGGTAATAATAATGTATAGATAAAATTGAATTATTTTATCTTTCAACAATTTATTTAAATTAATACATATAGTATTTTCAGAAAGACATTAAAAATATTTATTTGGGTATTTTTTTCTTTTTTACAAAACAATTTATTACATTTCCTATGAAGATATTCTTAAAGTATTTTGGAAAAATATTTAAAACGTTTCAAGGGAAATTAAGTGGTTGAAATATTATTGTGAAATATTTTTTTTTACTCTAGTAGAGTTTTATATACACACCCCGCTTTTCTTCTAAAAATATTGAAACAGTAAGCTTTGTCAATCCTCCTGTTTCACTTACTATATACTAGAGTAGTATTTCTATATAAGTATCTATCACCAAATCCTCATATATACAGTTAATATTATATCTAAATCAGGCTGGATTTAAATATAAAGGTATTAGTTATGTATGTGTGCATATATTTTAAGCCTACAAGATGAAAGATGTATCTGTATATGTAAAAACCCATATATACACACACATATATATTTTTAGAAATAAATTAATGAAAACTGTGTTGTATGTGTAACTAAAGATTACATATATGCAGGAAAGAATAATGTTAACAGAATTAAAACATTATAAATTTATTTATTTAAAATATTTATTCTAAAAAAAATTAATATTTAAAATCATTGTATATTTCTGCATATATTGCTAAATTAAATAATCAAGTTACATATATAACCAGATGTTTTCCATTTAGATTTGTTTTCGAATAATTGGTATTATAAAATTTAATCTTTCTCGCTTTAGTGTGACCTAATTACCAAACCAAAAGTAACACTAACCTGTAGGATAAATTATCCTAAGTAATTAAAAAGAAATTGTGAATGACCGGATGTAAAACTATGCTATAAGAAATAAAAACAAAGTAATTATACGATTCTAGGAATACAGTGAGAAAATTGGCAAAACAAATCTAGAAAATTACTATAACTGAGAAGAGGGGGGGTAATCTGAATATATAAGCCTCTGCAGCCATTTTGAGAATGGTCAGACATTATTTTCATTCAACTATGTATGTTTAAAATTATTAATTGATGCAGATTGAGTAGAGGCAAATTTTCTTGCCTTTCTGACCCAGGAGTCTACCATGCAAGAAGCAGTGAAAGAAAAGCTGTAGGAAGCAAATGCCCATCTCCGTCCTCAACATGAAACAAGTACAAGAAGACAGAAAGGAGAGAAAGCGGTAAAAACTTTACTCTACTTAAAGATTAATAACTTGGATAAAATGTGATAATTCCTAAAGCTAGCTAAATTTAAACTCTATGGCCATAGCAATAATGTAAATTTAAATCCACTATTAAATGTAATTTTGATTTCCTTATTTTTCTTTAAATCCACTACTAAATGTAATTTTGATTTCTTTTGTTTTCACCTTAAAATCTTGCCTGATTTACATTTAACTTAATATTTGATTTGGTTTAATAACTAATTTGAGTCAATATCATATTTATTGATTTATGTACTCTATGTATTTATTAATTTATGTGTTGGATTGCTAAGTTTCAACATATTTACAGTTTTCTGATTTATTTAGTTGTGACTTGCTTAAAATGATTGATTTTAAATTAATTATTATAAATTTCATTATGTATAATTTTAAATGCTTTATTCTAAATTGTGTCGAATTTTAAATGCTTCATTCTAAAATGATAATTAAGTTTCTAGATTATGTTACGTATCTTAACTTAATGATATGTGCTTTTACATATTTTAATATTATAATAATATTTACCTTAATTAATTTTTGTACACAACTTAAATTTGTCTTGAACTGGGTCAATCAGATATAAACGAATTGCATTGCAATTCCATTCTAAACTATGCTAAAACAGAGTCAAATTTTAAGATATCTGTTCATTAAACATACATTCTTTCTAAGTAAAGCTATGCCATTTTATGATTTTCCATTGCTTGGTAGTTTGTGATATATTTATTAAAATGGGATTTTACTATTGACTAAATTGCTTAGTGAGGAGTCATTTTGTCTTCACACCTAGATATAATATAGCGTCTAGGATGCAAAAGAAATCCGTTTCGAAAGGGGTAAAATATCGTGTTTTAAGAGATAATTAAAAAGCTTACAGCTGTTTTAAAAGAGATTCGCTTTCGAGATATTTAACTAATGTTTAGCTGAAGTGATTGAGATACAGCATATAGCTATAACTTTATATCTTAATTCCCAATAATGTGTTGTACTTCCTTCCAAAGTTATAAAATTCCTATATAGATAGCTTTACAAATTAGATTCCTAGTTTTTCCTTAATAGCATAATTATACATGCTACCTAATGAACTGATATATTCTAGTTTCATGAAGGAAACTAGTGTTTAGCATCATTAAATTTTAATTATATAATGTGGTCAGTGGTGCAAGTGTGTTTTTAAGAATTTAAGAAATGCTACAGCGTATATATGTGTATTTATTGCTGTATTCATTAATGGTTTGTACGTGGTTGTGGTGCACCATTACTCTTTGTTAGGCCAATTTTTTTTTCAGATGGTGAACAGGTTCAAATCTCCCCATTCTGTAGCCTTAGGAATGGAGCATGAGACTCCCATGGAGCATAAGACTCCCACTCAAATAAATTGCTCGATCAGCCGGATTAAACATCATCTATTTCCACAGCAATGAATACGGCGAAAAAGAAAACCGTTACTTGGTAAAAATTTCATAAAAAGGCGCTCTTGAGATGCAAGGGCTATATCAGACTTTATATTTTCTATATGCCATGGTATCTGAAGTATGACTGCCAATCATCAGTTCATCCCACCATAGTAATTGTCTTTTGAGTTTTGATCTGAATTAGAGTCTAATTTTATAAGCACATAAGATATATAGAGAATATTAAGTATTCGTGTTTAATAAAATATATTATTTATCAATATGTATAATCACTTCTGCTAGCTCTAGAGTGGATCTAAACCCTATTATGTAGCATAAACTAGGCATAGATAGTCATGAGCAAATTAACCTTGATCTATAATATAATCTTAAGGATCATGAAAATATAAATGTTAAACTTATAATTTCTTAATCACCTGTGAGTGATATATATATATATATATATATATATATATATATATCGCAGGTGACATATATATATATACATATATATATATATATATGTAGCAAACTCAATTAAATGATTTGTAATCCGAACTACAATCACTTATATGTGATTGGACTTGCTATCTAAACAGTTAAATCATCACCTATGAGTGATATATGTATGTGTAATAAACCTAATGTAACTAACCAAAATGATTAATGTCACCTATGAATGATTTACATTGTGCCAAATGTATATCTAAATTAAAGCCATATGTAACTAGGCAAACCCTAAATGATTATAACACCAGTCATCACTTGCGTGTGAATCCCAAACTCAAATATGAAATTGTATCCCTAACTTAGTCACATGCATGTAGTATAGCCCATATAGCCAAGTTATAGTCATCATTTTAATTTAATAATTTTAATATTTATTTTTCATTAAATTATGTTTCAATTTAACTTTGGTGTCATGTCTCAATGTTGCTCATTGATAAGTCTTTATTGATTAGTTAATCATTAGTTAAGAATCACAATCCATATTTTTATAATTATGTTCTGCCACACACATCGTCTATATAGCTATACTCGTTAATATGTCAACTTATCCTAGTCTTGTGCTTTACTGATGTGCTATTGCCAGCATGTGATGAAAGAAAATGCTGCTGTTGCTTCATATGTGTCATCCGCTAGATGGTAAATCTTTGAGCGTTAGTAAAGGAGTTGGGGCTATATCAGACAACGTAGTTAGTACCACTCTATGCTGGTCAGCCTGGTATGATTTACTAAAGTTCTGGATTTTGTTGCGCGAATGTACAGATTTGCCTGTTACAATAGGAAGAAGGAAATCAAAATAGCTTTGCTTTTAAATTATTTCCTTTTGTCATAAAAAAGATTTAAATTGTTGTATAGTTATAAAAGGGCCAATGATTCATTTATTATGATGTTAAATGGACGTCGAAGTGCTAAACTTCCATTCTACTGCGATTATTGAATCTATAATTCCTCCTCAACTCCTACTAAAATATTATTAGCTGATCACATTCAGAAAACAGCCTGCTAAAAGAAAAGAATAATGATATAAATGCCTTTGATAAACTCTCGAAAAGTATTTTACCAAAATATTGAAGAAAATTTCGAAAAGTTTTTTTTTTTTTTTTCAAGTTTGCAGTAAGACAATTTCAAAATTTAAAACTGTAATGTTTTATTATTATACGATTTATGAATAAGTGAAGAAAATATATTTTCAAAGCTTTAAATTATTATTAGAGAATAGAAAATTATTTTCAAATTTATTTAAAATACTATTATTTTATTTATTTATTAACGAATGGCAGAAATATGTCGTTGACATTTCAATTATTAGTATCAAATAATCTGCATAATAAACTGTGTGATATTTAAAGAATAAATTTGATGAAAATTATTTATGAAATGCTAAGTAATAGTAGAGACTAAGTTATTTCTATATTTGAAATATCATTACTTAAAAATTTAAAAAGAAGATAACCGAACTTTAATGTACGGTCTTTTAAAATAGCACTGCGTATGTGAGGACATTTTTTTAGAATGACTACAATGCTTTATTTCTGTATTCATTAATTTAATTATTTATCATATTTTTCATTAACAAATGATATCTATTTGTAAACTTTAGTTTTTTTTCTCTCTATTATTACTGGTACATAAAATATTGTCTACAAATACACATTTTCAAATATAAAATGATAATAATACATACAACCTGTAAAATACCCCCTTCCCCATAACTCTGAAAACATATTTTCCCTGTAGTTACACTTTGAATGTAGGTACTTAAGTAGATAAATATTTAGAGTAATAAAGAATTATGAAATTAATTATTATTTAATACTTCTATGGCTTCTACAGTTATGTAAATGGTATTATCTTCAAATTAACTATAGTTAGCCGTACTTCAGCAACTATATATATTTAAATACAAGTATATTTCTTTACTGAATGTAATGTATTTTAGAAATTATTTGAACTCAGACTTTCAAGCTCCCTACAATTAGCAACACTATGTTGTACAACCAATACACATATATGTGAAAAAAATAAATATAAACGAGCTGCAATATATGTAGTTAATGATGAACCAGCACTTATCAGTTGGTCCAGATCTTCATCTTTCGTACACATACATAATCAGTGCTACATTCATATTAACATAGCAAATTTTCATATTTTAATAGACAGGCTTCCATCTTTCTCTATTCTCCAACTCTTCAGCCATTCATATCATCACAACTTTGTTGTTGAAATGCTCAAAGCCCTTATTGATACCAATATTATCATCATAACCATGACTCCCTCATGTTTACAGCTATATGTGTTACTCACATTGACTTAGTATCAACATGTGTATGACAAATATATTAATATCAACAAGGGCTTTGAGCATTCCATCATAAAAATTCTAGTGATGTGGATGGTGGAAGATTTGGAGGGTGGACAAGATTGAATACTGTCCATTAAAGTATAAAGATTTGGTATCTAAATAAAAACTGAGCAATAATTATATATGCGTGTGGATTTTATGATCTGAAACAAATGATGAGTGCTAATTAAAGCAAAAATATGTTTTTGGAGATTATGTGTATTTTTCATGTGAATGTGTGTGTATCGGTTGTAAAGGATAGAGTAGATAGCTCTAGGTTGTTCTAAAGTCGGAGTTCAAATCCCTAATAATATATTTGTATATCAAAACATTATTCTCTAACTTCAATTAAATTAAATTAAATGTAAGTTATATAATAAAAAAACATACAAACAAGACGTTTTCTTTTTTTTTTATCTTTTACAAGTTGATAATTTTAAATTATTTTGAAAGAACTTTACACACTTATAAACTACCTATTTTAATTATTGGGACATAATTGAAAAATGGAACATAAATATATATTTTTTGCTAGACTTTTGCCCAAAACTTGACTAATAGAATGTCAAGTGTTGGTGGCTAGTGGTTAGCATAGCTGCCTTCTAAGCAGCTGGCTTCCCGGTCAATGCATTTGACATATTAAAAAAAAAAAACCTTGACTAATAGAACATGCAAATAAATTAACATGTTTTCCACATATAACTGACTTTTATAACTCTAATATCAGTTTTCTTTATTTTATTTTAATATTTCAGTTTCATTCTCTTCTGAAAACATTGAACCACATCATATTGTAAAAAAACAATTAGGTTTTTAAGGTATGTATAAAAATAATATAAAATTACATTTTAAAAAACTTTAAAAGCAGTATCATTAAATTTCACTATAATAAAAGTTTTGTATTACTTAAAAGTTTTTTTTTTCTTTTCTACTGATGTAAAAATTATTTGTATTTTATTTTATCTCGAGATCTCTTCTTAGGTATTTGGAGAATATATTTTATGATTGTAAAAATGTTTATTAAATGTGGTTGTAAAAAAAAAAAAAAAACATTAATTACACCTGGATCTCATTTTATGTGGTAGATAGGTTCCACAGAACCCCCCCCCCACATAAAAAAAATCGCACAAAAACAGACTTAACTTACATTGAAAAATGGGGGATAGGGTCAGTAATTTTCTGAATTCGCATAAAAGCAAAGCACCAAGAAAAAAATACTTTAAAATTTGCATTAAAAAAATAAGGAAATAAAGTATGACTAATAAAAAATATCAAATATTTGAAAAAATTGTACAAAACAAAGTATTTTTACTTCTTTTTATTAACTACAGTACTTAATTTGACATTTTTTATAGGTATTTTAATCATTATCGTGATTTGATGCTATGCAGTTCGTTTGTAAACTGGTAAGAAATCAGGTTCATCAATGTGATGTGATGTAGCTTCTCCTTGAACAAAGTCAAAACTCTCTCAGCAATTATGCCCAGAGAAACTTGTTAGCCATTTGATTTTCCATTCCCCACTCTAAGTTTTCCCATATTCTGCTCCATCCAATTTACACAACTAGTGCCAATTTCAGTCTTGTGCTGTGTTAATGGTGTTCTGTTAACAACTGATTTATACTATTGAAATAAATTTTAACTATTCACATTTTGTTTCTATATTAAAAAAATGAGATCGTAATAAAAACAAAAAGATTGTGCATTTTCATTAGAAATATTATTTTCAGTTTATAAAATCAATAAAATCTTCGTCATTTATTTTAAAAATCGACATTATTTATTTTTGTTACATCTAACAAAATATGTTTTAAAAGTTTAAAATTTTTTAATATTTGTTGCGATATTTTTATATGTAAATATAAATCTATTATTATTATTTACTCATTAGTATAAGTAGGTTTATTATTCTAAATATAGCTTCAGGTCATATCCACGTTAGCTGCTCATATAACAATTTTTTTTAAAATAGTATTTTAATTCAAAATAAGTTATTAATAATTTAAATTTCTTGATATCTAATAAATTTAGTGAAATATGAACAATATTAAAAAGAAACATGAATCGCATAACTTCAAAATCGCATTAAAATAATCTTAATAAAACGAGACAAAGGTGTACATTTAAAACACCATATCAACTTTTTCAATCATTTTACATCAAGAATAAAATATTTATCATTAAATATCACATGACTAAGTGAACATAAGACCTTTTTTTTCCAATTTTATATAGAGTTTATAAATATTATATAAAAACTGTTTTTAAAAAGATTATAATTTAATTTATAATTTAATTTATTTAAAAACAAAAAAATAACTCTTGTAACAAATTTGACAATTATAACTCCAGGGAGAAAAAAAATATCCATAGATTAGTTTTGCAAAAAATATGGAAATGACTATGAGATTCAAAAGTAAATCTACATACAGGACATGTATTTTTTTTATTTCATATTTTGAAATACTATCAGTTAATTCTTCACAAAAATCCCTATTTTTTTAATATTTAACCACCACATCTAATTTAAACTCTCCAATATATATTATGCTTTATTTTGTATTCCCAAAGATCTACTTATCCCACAAAAATTCTAATTGAGTTCATGGTACACCATTATTTTAAGAATCTTGCATAGTTCCATCATCTTTCAGCTCCATCTAATGAATACGGAAATCTTATAATAATGGTCTTTACAATATAATAATCATTGTATTGAATGCTTATTGAATGATTGATTGTTCTTATGATTTTGCCACTGTATTTTTAAACACTTTCGGAACAACTTCAAAATAATAATAATAATAATAATAATAATAATAATAATAATAATAATAACAACAACAACAACAACAACAACAACAATAATAATAATAATAATAATAATAATAATAATAATAATAATAATAATAATAATAATAATAATAATAATAATAATAATAATAATAATAATAATAATAATAATAATAATAATAATAATAATAATAATAATAATAATAATAATAATAATAATAATAATAATAATAATAATAATAATAATAATAATAATAATAATAATAATAATAATAATAACACTTTTCAAATACTTTCTGTATAACTTGAATAGAATGTACAATTCTCACTTCCAGGCAATAAAATTGATATGGGACACCCTTTGATTCCTCTTGGAGGCCTTAAAGGAACCGAGCAGGGCTCCTAATGTCCACTCCATACGCTCTTGTCATTGCAGTTGTTATTACTATGTGATTATTCATATAGTATACGAACATGGATGGGCTGCTCACCAACACACATTAGCCAGTGGGGTGAGTTTATTGGATTTTTACCTCTGAGTTTAAGATCAAGAAACACCATGGTCTTTCTTCTCAGTGCCTTATAAGGCAGAATGAATCTTTGTGTAAATGATAAATATTTTTCTAATACATATATACAATTATGACAGACAAAAATAAAGCATGACCCTTATTCCCAGGAGGCTGTAAAGTCATCAACCAAATTAGCAGTTGGTGGCTGAAGGCAGAAGGTGCTAAGAATCCCCTGATTGTGGACCCAGGCTGCCATTTGATGATGACTTTTTATTTAGGTACTTACAATTGCAAATCACTTTCAAGTGAAGGAAGATTGCAAGAATTAGAAGAAGAACTGTCTTATATTAAATGGGACATTATTGGACTTTGTGAAGTTAGAAGAAAAGGTGAAGAAACAATTGATTTAAAAAGTGGACATATACTCTATTATAAAGGCACACATATTGGAAATACAAGTGGAGTAGGATTCATTATAAATAAAAAGTGGAAGAACAATATTGTGGAGATTGATGGTGTATCAGACAAAGTGGCAAGATTAGTTATACAACTTAATAGCAGATACCAAATGCAAATAATTCAGGTTTATGCCCCAACAAGTTCTCATAGTGATGAAGTAGTAGAAGATTTTTATATGGATGTACAAAAGGCTTTTGATCAGAGTAAACAACATTTTAAAATTGTTATGGAAGACTTTAATGCTAGTATACGCAGACAAATGAAATATGAAATTGCTGTAGGTAATTTTGGTTATGGTAATAGAAATGAGAGAGGACATAGACTTGTGGAGTTTGCAGAAAAAGAAAAACTTTATATTATGAATTCATTTTTTGAGAAAAATGTTAAAATGAAATGGAAATGGAAACATACAAATGAAGGTACAGCAGAATTGGATTATATTTTGACTAACTGAAAATACATATTTCAAGATTGCAATGTTCTTAATAAATTTAACACAGGAAGTGATCATCGATTAGTAAGGTGTAAGTTATGTGTTAATGTAAAACTAGAGAGACAAAAATTATTAAGAAAAACAATATTTACAGTTGATATTCCTAATCTTCAGAAACATTATAATGAATTTAAATTAGAACTTACAAATAAGTTTCAAGTGTTAGGAGATTTTGAACATGATTCAGATTTGAATGAAATTAATATGAAAATAACTGATACACTTTTAAAAACTGCAACAAAGATAGCTGGTAGAAAAAAGCAGCAATTGACTAATAAAATTTCTACTGAGATTAACGAATTTATGAAGAAAAGAAGGAATATGAAGATACACAAAAATGATGTATTAAAAAAAATTGAATATCTCGAATTTTGTAAAATGGTAAGGAAAAGAGTTGAGAATGATATAAGAAAGTATAACTGTGAAATAGCAATGAAAGCTGTAGAATTAAGTAAAAGTCTCAAGAGTGTTAAACAACATTTTGGTATTGGTAGGAAATTTATATCTGCAATAAGAAAAATAAGATGGAATTATTACTAAATAGAGAGATGACATCCTGAAATTGGTAGAAGATTTTTATCAGGAATCATATAATTATAAAGAACAAGTACCTCCTATATCAATTTACATCTTCTGAATTGCCCAGAATTTTAAATGAAGAAGTGAGACATGCAATTAAATGTATGAAGAAAGGAAAGGCTCCATGAAATGATGGAATTATAATTGATATATTAAAAGAAGCAGGTGAAAAAATAGAAACAGGTTTCACAAAGTTATATACCAAATGTCTAAATGATAAAGATGTACCGGAAGATTGGAAGAATGTAGTAATAATATTAATATTTAAAAAACAAGATAAAGAAGATATTAGAAATTACAGACCTATCAGCCTTTTATTAGTTTTATATAAAATTTTTACCAAGATAATTACAACTTGTCTACAGAGAACTTTGGATTTCCACCAACCAAGAGAACAAGCTGGATTTAAAAGTCGTTTTAGTACAATAGATAATATCCAGGTATTGAGGGAAGTCATAGAAAGGACAAATGAATATGAGTTGTAATTATATTTTGGAGTTGTAGATTATGAAAAGGCATTCAATTCTATACACATTTATTCAGTGATTAATGCATTGGATCATGAAGGTATAGTTCCAGGATATTGTCATATTTTAAAAAAATATTTATAAAAATGCAACAGAAACAATTAGATTACATAATGATACTGGAAAAATCAACATTGAGAAAGGTGTAAGACAAGGTGACTCCATATCTCCAAAACTTTTTACAGAAGTGCTGCAAGAAGTATTTTGTGGATTAAAATGGGAAACTAAATGAGTGAAAGTAAATGGGGAGTATTAAAGTCATTTACATTTTGCAAATGTTGTAGTTGTTTTTGCAAATAATGCTTCAGAGCTGCAGGAAATGTTGCAGGAGTTAGCAGATGAAAGTAGAAAAGTAGGACTAAAGAAAAATGTTAAAAATACTAAAGTAATGTTTAATCAATTTGCTCAAAATATGAAAATAAAGATTGATTATGAAGAATTAGAAGAAGTTAACAGTTACAAATACCTTGGTCAAATTATTAATACAGATGGAAACATAATGGAGGAAATTAATCATAGAATTAAAGTTGGTTAGAGTGCTTTTGGTAAAAATAGCTTGATACTAAAAGGAAATATGCCTATGTGTTTGAAAAAGATGTTTTTGAACAAATGTGTTTTACCAGTTCTGATTTATGGATCTGAGACTTGGACACTTAATAGAAGAGCAATACAAAGACTTCAGACCACTCAAAGGAGTATGGAGAGATGTATGTTGGGAGTAACAAAAAAATTTCGAAAATGCAATGTATGGGTAAGACATTTAACAGGTGTTACTGACCTTATTGAAAAAATTAAAAGATTGAAATGGAGTTGGGCTGGACATATTGTTAGAAGAGATGATAACAGATGGGCAATAGAAATTTTAAACTGGATTCCAAGAGATTGTAAAAGACCCAGAAACAGACCACATGTAATATGGATGGATGAAATGAGAAAATGTGTAGGGGTGTTGAGGAGAATAGAAGCTAAAGATCAGAGAAGATGGATTAAATTTGGAGAGACCTTCATCCTGCAGTGGATTGATAATGGTTGATGATATATATATATATTGTGCCGGATGAAAGATTTTTGTTGATGATATATATATATATTGTGCCGGATGAAAGATTTTTGTTTCGTATATCTTGACCATGAGGGCGCCACTAGTCCGAAAAATGGAACTAGACAATTATTTTAAGGGTGGGCAGGATATACGAACATGAGTGTGCCGGACTAAACCCAGGGAGAGCAAAAGCTAATGAATGTGGTTCAGACAATTGAGAAAACACTGAGACAAACATCAGCCAAAATACTTATAAGAACTTTTTAAATTTATTAAACATAATAAAATAAACATGAAACTTGGTATACATTTACTTAGCAGATCTTAACATTGAGTGTATGCGAGCAGAACTACATTAAATACCCAGGCAGACAAGATCATTTCTTATCTATAACACAATCCTGGCTTATATCTTCTTGCTAGCGGTTCACCCAACCAATTCCCTTTTCCCTATAGAGATATTGTTAGATGGATGTTTGTGGAGAATAACGGGACAGCGCAGACAAGCTTTTCTTAGTCCAGAAAAGAAATGTTGGAACCAAGAATGTCATACTTCTGAAAAATGCTCATGGACAAGTACATTGAAATGAGCCAAGGTTAGTCTCACACAAGAAAGAAACATAAATTAATGCAATCTGAATTATAGCAAATAAATCTCTACCAAAAATAAATAAATCATATATCCTAGAAATCGCTACCCAAAGCCAAGTTTGATTTAGTTTAACGCTGAAGCAAACAAACAAACAAAAAATAAAAAAAAATGACTAAGGTCGGTCTGAGCATTTAACAATGATTAATCATAAAACTTAGAAATTATTAAGCATATAAAATATCACTCACCTTACACTCTCGAACAAGCAACATTTTAAGATTGAAAATCATGCTACTAAGATTGTAATGTAAAATAAACAAAAATACATTAATATTTAAATTAATCAATTACACATCATAGATATTATTTCTTTTTAAGATTAAGCTGAGATTTGCAAGAGACTTAATTAGAGATTTAGCCCTGATTTTGATATGGAAAGGTAAGTTACCTTAAAATAATATTAATTTCTGTTGTTCACACAAAGTTCGGTTTATAGAGTCCTCTACAATGGATGTCATTTACTACAGGTTCAGAAGTCTGGAGGCATTATTGGGATCCACTCTGGACTTGACAATTAGGTCATGATGGAAGACACAATTTGGAGCTCCGGAGATTGATCTTTGGAAATGCTCAGCCCATGTTGTAGAGATTCTTCGTGTCGTATATTACAGGCATGGCGTCTGAATGACTGCTATTATCATGGAAAATAGAGTTAATGTCGGTCAATGGAAATTCAACTTGGTAATTACCATGGCACCAATATCAAAAAAAAAAATTAGTCACTTTCACAATGCAACAGTTCAATAACAGCTAAAATCTGGATCGATCCTCAATAAGAAGAAGCCGAGCAATAAAAACTGAATGAACAGAATAGTCTCTTTGAATCCTCCTCTCTAATAAAAAAAAAAAAATTACCCAGCTATTTATGTCCTTTGTTATCTCCCGTGCAATCTTAGTTAGAAAAACAATATCTTACAGGGCTTAATCTTACAAAAATGATTATTATTTATTCATAAAAAAAAATACAAAACCAAATCTCAGCTTTAAAATACATCAACATTAATTTTTTTTTATTTAGTTTAAATAAAATACATATAAGAGCACTAATTAAACTTTGTTTGCTTTTAATTATTTTAAAAGAAAACAAGTGTCATAAAAAATATTTTATACTAAAATCAACTTAGAATTAAAAATATAAGATTTCAAAATAAATAAGTATGTGTGTTATTGCACATATACAACTTGGTTTTTTTTCCAATTTACATGATAGAACCCTTGAATCGGATAAAGTATCCAGTTCAACTGCCCCTTCACGCCAACAAAAAAAAAATAAAAGCATCTATTTGCTATTTCTTTTTTTTCAAACTTTAAACCCCAACATTTAAAACTTTTCAATCCCCTCCCCCTGGCTGAACATTTGCCCTGAGATCAATTCCTTAAGTGTACCTCCTATCTTTTAGGTGGCTGGCCTAAGGCTTCGTGCATTATGAGATCCATAAACCCCATGCTCATCTTCCAATGCAAAGGCATTTGGACCATTTTTCTTTTGTATAGTGAAGGGTCCCTCATATACTGGGAAAAATTCTTTTATTGATGCTGGGTTGGATTGCTGACATGAGGTTTTCATATAAAAACCAAGTCCCCTACCTCAAATCTACATGGTCGTGGATTTCCCCACTTTATGCGTACTTTAGGCATATGTTTCAACTTTATTAGAGCCTTTCTTTTATCCATTTCTTTATCAATTTTGTCCTGATCTACAGGCAAGGGAGCCTTTATCAGCATTGGATAATTCTGTCCAAAATGTAATCTGATGGGGACAAACCCTGTAGATTCATTATGTGTCCAATTTATGTAATTAGTGATGTTTCCTGTCTGATTCACCCATCCACGGTGATTTTCGCTGCCATAAAGCCAAAATAAATTGTTTAACTCCCTCAGGACTCTCTCACAGGGATTCGATCGAGGATTACAAATAGATGTTAATACATGCTGAATGCCCTGTTGCTGAATCCACTTGTTCCAGTGGTGAGATTTAAAGGGTGTCCCATGATCTGTAAGTATCATCTGGGACCTACCAATCTTAAAAAACTGATGCTCCTGTAAGATCCGGATAGTACTTTGTGTATCCGCCTTTCTTAACGGATATGCAGTTACATACTTAGAAAATATGTCATACATTACGATTAAATATTGGTATTGTTTATAGGCAGGTAAAGGCCCATAAAAATTTATGGCCAACATTTCATTAGGGTTGTGTGCTAAAATAGGCTGTAAGATCCCAGTAAATCTCTTATTTACATATTTAGTTTGTGAACACACATGACATTTTCCCCAAACTGATACAACATTTGAATATAAACTTGGCCAGTAAAATACTTCCCTGAGCACATGTTCTACTTTACGTGGTCCATAGTGTCCATAAAGGCAATGTATATACTCTATAAGTTTGTTCCTGAGTGTTTGGGGTATAAGAATTCGCCGTGAGTCTTGTTCTGAGGTGACTCTGCATTGCAATACCCTATCTTTTATTCTATAGGCTTCATATTTTTCCAATGTTGCTGTGTCACTGTGGCCTGAAGTTCCTATTCCTTTCTTATATGTAATGATTTGTGCATACTCTGGGCTGGTCTCCTGTATTTCAGATAGCCTTAGTAATTGTTGCTCTATGGACTCATATATGGTCAATGTGAATGCTGCAATACTTAGATTGTTGGGCTCAAGATGATGTGGCATCAAATCTACTGGATGGCGACTCAAAATATCCACCACAATATTTTCCTTTCCATTACAATATACAACTTTATATTGGAATTTCTGTAGCATAAGACTCCAACGTATCAATCGATCATTCAATAAATAACTGCTATTAAGAAATTCCAAGCTCTTATGATCCATAATTACAACAATCTCTGACCCAAGCAGGAATTTTTTGAATTTACTGAAAGCCCAAACAATGGCCAAAGCTTCCTTTTCTGTTGTCATGGAATTATTTTCCACCCCTTTTAGCTTGTGGCTACAAAAATACAACACTCTGTGATGTTTTTGTTTGTCAATTTGAAATAACACGACTCCAAGCCCTTGCCCACTGCTGTCGGTCTGAACATAAAAAGTTTGTGAAAAGTCAGGGTAGGCTAGAACTACCTATTCCAAGAACTTGTTTTTAATGTGTTGAAATTCCTGCTCCTGTTTGTACTCCCATACTCATTTTTGGTCTTTTGTCAATAACTGAACCAAATTTGCAGCATCTAATGCAAAATTTTCATAGAATTTATGATAAAAATTGCATAATCCCAGAAAAGACCGTACCTGATGCCTATTAGTGGGTGTGCAAAAATGTTGTATCGCTGTTAGTTTCTCGGGATGTGGTTTAATACCCTCTTTCCCAATTAAAAAGCCAAAAAATGTAACCTCCTCCTGGACCAGGCAACTTTTTTGTAAATTGATGGTAATGTTTTTTCTGGTAACACTCCATTAAGAACATTTTCAAGTGTTTCATATGTTCTTCCATATTTTTAGATGCGATGACTATGTCATCCATATATATCACAATCAGACTCTTGATTTTGTCTGATAACACTTGATCCAAACACTTTAGAAGTCCTGAACCACTATTGATTAATCCAAAAGGCATATGCTTAAACGCATATGTATGCCCTTCATAGCGGAAGGCAGTATATTTGCGGTCAAATGGAGGTAGAGGGATCTGCCAATAACTGGATGTCAAGTCCAATGTAGAAAAAATGGTTTTCTCTTGAAATTTTGAGAGTTCTGTTATTGTAGGTGGAATGTTTCTTTCAGGAACAGTAATGGCATTTAACCGCTAGAAATCCAAACATATTCTGACAGATCCATCTTTTTTCTTTACCACTACTAATGGGTTAACATATGGAGATGTGTGCATTTCAATAACTCCCCATTCAATCATTTGCTGTATTTGAAGATCTACTTCAGCCTTATATTGAAACGGAATGGGATATGAACGACTCTGGAAATGGCTTTCATCCTTAACTTGAATGCGATGCACATACCCCTCAATGATCTTAGACCTATTTGAAAAAACTGAATAGAACTCCCTCAACAGTTCCATTAGAGGGTGTTTTTCTTCCATTCCTTTTAACATGGATTGCGACACTTTATTTTGCATTTCCATGGTATCCCTCACTTGCTGAACACACTGTACCTGAAGTGGCTTATAACTCTTTAGCCCTTCAAATGGCATCAAAACTTCTTGGCAAAGAAATAAACATTTGTCATAATCCAAAACACATTTATGCCTGTACAAAAAATCAGTCCCAATTATAACATCTTGTATGAGACCAGGAATTATCAAAAATACATGGTCTAACTCTATGTTACCCAGATGCAAATATAACCACACCTGTTTGGTTTCAATATTTGCCTTATTGCCATTGGCCAGTGTCACCTGCATTTTTTTATTGGCAGTGTATACAAACGTGGCTGGTCTTTCTTTATTTTCACATAAAACTTACTAGAGAGCAATGACATTTGACTTCCTAAATCAACCAATGCTTCTGTAATGATGTCTCCAGTCCTTATACTGACAATTGGGCAAGTCTGCATAGCTCCATTCCATGCTGGTTCTTCTTGATCCACCATCACCTTAGCTACAGTCCTATGGCTTTCTTTACTTTTTTTAATTGTAGTTGATAATTGACTCTTTTGACCTTTTTCTATCGAAATTATCTGATAGCCCTGCATTGTTCTTTTCTCCACTTCTTCTTGGGCCTGATTATGTTCAATTTCATTTAACAGTTTGATCATTTCTTCAAAGTGAATGTTGTTACTACACAACATGATCTGATGTATATCCCTTGGCATATTGCCCAATACAATTAGGCATATCAGCCTCTCAGACAAAGAGAAAGCTATCAATGACTTCAGCCTTGCCACTTGTCTGCAGAAAAACTGGGTATAAGTTTCTCCATTATCCCTAATATATCTTTCTTGTTATATATTGATGAAGATATGATACTGCTTTTCTTTACTCCAAAAAGTGTGCAATAATTTGCATCTGTAATCCCAAAAAGTCTGTGGCTTGATCTTTAAGATATGCCACCAATCCTCAGCCATTCCTTGTAAATAGTGGTGTGCAATTGCCACTTGTTCAGTCTCCTGCCAATTATGACATTGAAACACCTCTCTTGCAGGCTCTCCAAATGCTGTAATGGGCTTTCCCAAATATCAGCTGTAAAAGATTTTATTTGCCAATCTATTTCGGCCATGATGCTAGCTAGTCTATCTTCAGCCTCTTCTCTAACTTTATTTAAATTCCCAATGCAACATCTGTCTATTTATGAAATTTATTTCTTTTTTTAATCTTCAATTGCTATTTATTATATATATATATATATATATTTAAAGCACAAAAGTTAAACTGTTTACTTTTTTCTTTAAACGCGAACCTAAACTCTTTGCTTGCTTTTTTTTTTATGAACGTAACAGCTAATTTTTTTAATAAACAAAGAAACAAAATAAATATATAACTTCTTAATATCTTTTTGTCTGACCCGTCCGTTCAGTAATAACTCTAAAGAATGCTGTTTAATTAACTATATATATTAATTATTCATATTGAAAAGATGAACCCCCTACTCCAAACTGCTTTCTATCATTTCACACAAACTGATCCCTACCTACTAAATCTTGCCTCCAACACTGAAATATTCCTCAATTGTCTGAACAAAATTTCACATGGGATTTAAAATCGAAGGCCCCATGTTGGGCACTAAAATTACTATAGCTATGTGCCGGACGAAAGATTTTTGTTTCGTATATCCTAAATCATGAGGGCGCCACTAGTCCGAAAATTGGAACTAGACATTTATTTTAAGGGTGGGAAGGATATACAAACATGAATGTGCCAGACTAAACCCATGGAGAGCAAAAGCTAATGAATGTGGTTCAGACAATTGAGAAAACACTGAGACAAACATCAGCCAAAATACTTATAAGAACTTTTTAAATTTATTAAACATAATAACAAAATAAACATGAAACTTGATATACATTTACTTAGCAGATCTTAACATTGAGTGTATGCAAGCAGAACTATGTCAAATACCCAGGCAGACAAGATCATTTCTTATCTATAACACAATAATGGCTTATATCTTCTTGCTAGCGGTTCACCCAACCAATTCCCTTTTCCCTATAGAGATTTAGTAAGATGGATGTTTGTGGAGAATAACGGGACAGCACTGACAAGCTTTTCTTAGTCCAGAAAAGAAATGTTGGAACCAAGAATGTCATAATTCTGAAAAACGCTCATGGACAAGTACATTGAAATGAGCCAAGGTTAGTCTCACACAAGAAAGAAACATGAATTACGCAATCTGAATTATAGCAAAGAAATCTCTACCAAAAATAAATAAATCATATATCCTAGAAATCGCTACCCAAAGCCAAGTTTGATTTAGTTTAACGCTGAAGCAAACAAACAATCAAAAATGAAAGAAAACTACTAAGGTTGGTCTGAGCATTTAACAATGATTAATCACAAAACTTAGAAATTATTAAGCATATAAAATATCACTCGCCCTACACTCTCGAACAAGCAACATTTTAAGATTGAAAATCTTGCTACTAAGAATGTAATGTAAAATAAACAAAAATACATTAATATTTAAATTGAACAATTACACATCGTAAATATAATTTCTTTTTTAAGATTTGCGAGAGACTTAATTAGAGATTTAGCCCTGATTTTGATATGGAAAGGTAAGTTACCTCGAGATAATATTAATTTCTGTTGTTCACACAAAGTTCGGTTTATAGTGTCCTCTACAACAGATGTCATTTACTACAAGTTCAGAAGTCTCGAGGCATTATCGAGATCCACTCTGAACTTGACAGTTAGGTCATGATGGAAGTCACAATTTGGAGGTCCAGAGGTTCATCTTTGGAAAGGCTCAGCCCATCATGTTGTGGAGATTCTTCGTGGCATATATTACAGGCATGGTGTCTGAATGACTGCTATTATCGTGGCAAATAGAGTTATTGTCGGTCAACAGAAATTCAACTTGGTAATTCCAGTGGCACCAATATAAAAAAAAAAAATTAGTCACTTTCACAATGCAACAGTTCAATAACAGCTAAAATCTGGATCGATTCTCAATAAGAAGAAGCCGAGCAATAAAAACTAAATGAACAGAATAGTCTCTTTGAATCCTCCTCTCTAATCAAAAAAAAAAAAATTACACAGCTATTTATGTCCTTTGTTATCTCCCTCACAATCTTAATTAGAAAAACAATATCTTACAGGGCTTAATCTTACAAAAATGATTATTATTTTTTTATATAAAAAAAATACAAAACCAAATCTCAGCTTTAAAATGCATCAACATTATTATTTTTTTCTTTTAGTTTAAATAAAATACATATAAGAGCACTAATTAAACTTTGTTTGCTTTTAATTATTTTAAAAGAAAACAAGTGTCATAAAAAAAAATATTTTATACTAAAATCAACTTAGAATTAAAAATATAAGATTTGAAAATAAATAAGTATGTGTGTTATTGCACATATAAAACTTGGTTGTTGTTTTTTTTCCAATTTACATGATAGAACCCTTGAATCGGATAAAGTATCCTGTTCAATATATATATATATATATAGTGATATTTTTTCATTCATTTGTCTTGTTAAAGGAAATTCCATATTGTTTTTTTCCTCCATGTTTGCCTTTCTTCTTATAAACGAACTACAGATTAAAAGTGATTTATATTCTTATATTGATAATCATTCAGGAAAAAAGCTGCAGATGATATGTTTTCTATTACAGGCTTAGAAATAATTTATTGAATCAATATCCTTATATATTACATCCAATCATTAACCACATTCTACAAAAAAAAAAAAAAAATAGATCTAGCAAAATAACACAGTTATTAGCATATGTATATCTAGAATGTAAAAAAAAACAAAAACAGCATTTTTGTTTTTGCTTTTAATCTATTCAAATTAAAAATATCACCATCAGAAGTTTAGGGAATATTGATTCATGTTTCATTAGACCGTCTAGTAACAGCATTAAATATCACTGTCATAAAAATGGAATAAAAATGTTGGTTTAGATTCACTTTTTAATCTTATAGAGACTTTAATGTTTAATACTTATATTTTCTAATCTTACAGTAACATTTCCTCTCATTCTATGTTATAAAGACTATTTTTAAAAAAAAAAAAAAAAAAAAACTTTGTTTAAACCCAGCTTATTTCAAACAATGCAATATAATTGAATCAGAACTAATATGTATTTTCACATTCATGTCAATCCCTGACAACTTTCTAATCTTCTGACCTGATCAAATAATGTATACACTTGGATCTTGTACAAACTTAAAATGATAAATTTATCAAAATGAAACACATTTACATGATCGTTTTCACAAGATTTACAAATAAGGCTATAAACATATGTGAAAAGATATAGCAGTTCTAATATGTGACAGTAATTGCATCAGACTAAATCTAACAATAGTAAAAATATGAATTCCACGCAAAAAATAAATCTGAAAAAAAGTTTTGTGCAATTCCCAAATGTTAATTTAAATACTGACAAAATAATCACTAAATTACAAAATGTTTAAAATATACACTTATCATACTTGCTGTGTAATATATAATAGGAATTGTCATGAAGAAATAATCAATTCATAGGTTATTTACTTTATATTAAGTGGATACAAATTTGTTTCAAAATGGAGGACTAAAAATATTTTGTTTTTACTTTTCCCAAAATGGTGACTTATTTAACAAGTGATTGTGTAATATAACACCTGCACAAAATCTTCATCAGAAATATTAATAAATAATAAATGATTTTTTTTCAAAAGTAAAAAAAAACTAACTACACTATTTCTTCAATGTGGTGGACTAATTTTTTTGATGTTGTGCCATACAACTCACATGAAAATAGTTAGTAACCAGCAGCTTATAATTTGCAGTTTTATAGACTTTCCATCAATCAGAATAGATTGTTGATTCATCTTCCACATTTTGTTTGGTAGCTTCCATAAGTGTTACCACTGTTCAACTATGAATTATCATGAAATACTTGTCTGCCTTCCTACACAAGTCATCAAACATCGACTATTCTTGAATAATTTGTCTGTTTTGTTTTTTTTTATGCAAAGGGTCTTGTCAATTTCAATGATTTTGTTAGGGCCTTCAATTTTCCATTTTTATCTAATAAACCAAGCTTTGCTTTTCCTTATTCTATGAATGTTTATTTGCAAGCCCAGATGTAAATAAATTGAATCACTGGAAAAAATAAAATTCTGACACCCACCAACCACATTTCTTTCCAAGCGCTTATTTTATTATTGCATCCTTGAACATTATAATGTACGAAGTGCGGATGCACTTATCCACATTGATCTTAGTAGCAGCTAAAATTTTAGTGTTCATCAATTTGTACTGTTTTTTTTTTTTTAAAAAAAAAAAAAAACAACAATAAAAATTGTAGTATTAATCAGAAAATTGGAAAAACATAAATCAGTACTGAAATAAAAAAAAAAAAAAACATTTTGAGAACTTGTCCAAATCAAATCTGGACAATAAATGAAAGTGTAAATTTATCACATGTTTGAACAAGATTAGATGTGATCACATGGTTTATTTGATGGGATTGCAAGGTCAAGGTCAAACATTTATCATGGATGTGAAAAGATGTACCATCTCTCCTATAGTGTGGGACTAATAAGTAAGTCCCTTTCATTTTAATAAGCTTACTAATACTAATATCACTGTAAGAAAATCAATCATGATTCCTTTTAGCATTCTCATAATACACTTCTTCAGAGAGTTTTACATCACAGTAACATAACAATCATAAATCTCCAAAGAATAATAATTTCATAATTGTTAAAATTTAATGTATAATGTAATATTTACTTTTAAATAATAAACATCAATTTACTTTTGAATATGAATGGAAGACATATTTTAATGCAATTATCATTTTAATGTTGGTATATTGTAATACCACCACTACTACTACCAATACTATTATTATTAACTTAAATACTTTGATTTATCTATTGTATAAATCAGGGGTCTGCAACCTAGGAGACACCTGACAAACATAAAACACAGTGATTAACAATGGCATTCTAATTGTTAATTGAAATAATATATATATATATATATATATATATATGTTAAAAAGAATGTTTTAAGGGTTAAAATATAAAAAATAAATTTGGGTTAATAAAATTTTCTTTTATTACAAAAAAATAAAAAATTGTTATAAGAGTTTTAACTGAAAAAAAAAAATATATATATATATATATATATATATATATATATACAATGGCATTCTAATTGTTAATTGAAATAATATATATATAAATTTCACCACCTGTTGCACCAACATATACATTTTGCATGTGAGACTCTCATGTAAATCGAAACCATGATTCAGTTTAATTTACTAATTATTTTGTATAATAAACATGCACTCATTCATTGCTATTTTTAATAAAGATAAGAATTAAGTGGGATGGAAATTTTTTTTTCAGGGATGATTAATTTTGCCTGGAATTTTTTTTTTGATTGTAGATTGACTTTTGATTGCTTTGTATACAATTGCGTGTTTAGAATAACTTTGCAATCAGCCAGAATATTATATCATTTAATTCATTTAAAATTTTTTTATTCATAATTATATAATAATATATTTTATGTTTTGGTGTGTTTGCTTGGAAAAATAAAGTTTATATACAATGATAGTTAGATTGATAATATAGTTTAGATGTCAAATAAGTTAAAAATCATTGGCTTTTTTTAAATGGCTTTTGTATAATTAAAATAAATTTATCAAAGTTAAAAAATTTCAAATGTTCATAGTTTTAAAGAAAAGAAGAATATATATAAAAAAACTTACATTGTCGAGTTGATTATTTTATATCACAAAAATGAATTTATTTGAAACATTTTTGACGAATACTTGTTTATTTTATTACAATTCATTAAATAGCTTTTCAAATGAAATCACTGAAATCTCAATGCACTTTGCCTATTCTGAATCAGTGTACATTATTTGGCAATTTTGAAACAGTACACATTTTTAAAGTAAAAACAAGATAACTTTTCTCAATGCCAAATAAAACTTTAAACATATCTTTCTAATACAATATAATTTAACAAAATATACTTTTCACTTGTGATCATATGCATTTTAAAATATTAAATGACGATTAATATAAGTGGTCATAATAAGTCCAAAACTATAGAATATAAAATTTTGAAACACATTATAACTAAACCAATTTTGATACTATTTACAATGAGATTGGAAAATTCATTTTAGCACATGGAATAACATTACAACATAGGGCTCACACCACATCACTAAAAGGTTGCCAAACCCTGACATAAATCATTATAAAACTATTTTATTACACAGTTTATTTTCAATAAGTGTATATACAATAGGATATCTCAATAGCAAATAAAAATACTTATTGAATTGTATCTTCTTTGCTGAGCAAAATACTTGATATGGACCTATTGGCACCATACAATTCATGATTCCATTGCAGATTTAAATCCAAACCATCATAAAACCATTTATGGAATAATTTATTTATTTGTTTATTTATTAGTTTTTATTTTCCTAAGTATAACATTTGTTTTGCATTGGTTTGATAGCCCAAATATGTAATGCATAATCAAGAATGTTGCTTGCTTCATAATGTAATTTGTTATATTTGATCACCCAAAATGAAGAGTCACTTGCAGACTAGTTATCCCTGGTCAGTTATAATGTATCCTATTTTTATTATGATTACACAAATCTGCAAGCTAGTCAGTAAACAGTTACTTTTATTTTATCCACATTGTTGTTATTCAGTTTCACTCACCATATTATTTATTATTGTTGATAAACAGTAGTTTATTTTCCATTACATTTTTTAGCTTGCTCATATACATGGGTATTTGTAGGTGTATCAACTTTCATTCATTATTTTAGTAAATGTCCATTACATTTTTGGCCTATCAAACATAAAATATTGCTATTTTGAGTCAATGTTGCTTCATTAGCATTATTCATGGTTTTTATAATATTTTCCATTACATTTTTGCATTCCCAACTAAGATCATAAATGTTTATTCATAATCCATGAAGTTTTGGACTTGTAAAATAATAAACAGATAATATTAAAAAAATTATTGATGATCACATTTAATACAAATTAGTTTCTGAGTGCATTCTGATGTTGGATTAAATTCCTTACCAACACAATATACAATAATTCTAAATTTGTAGATGTGCTTTGATAAGGATTTGAATATAGAAAGTTTGCCAAATTGTTTTCTGAAAAATAGAAGTAACAATACATGAGTTAAGAAATTATCAAGATATAAAATTATTTATAAATGAAATGTATTGTAAATATGTTAAACATGGTCATGTTGAGGAAAAGTATCTGATGATAATGTCTGGATTTAACATATAGTAATAAAAATAAGAATTTATTTGTGTGAATTTAAAGCACTAGCTATGGGTTATATGTCAGTAAAATGTCAAAGGATGGTGGGCTCATTACTAAAGATATTGTTAAGTTTTTCTCATGAAGCAACTATAAAATAAAGAATGAACTGTACTTGAAGCCAGAATGTTTTGTTAATGGTATTCTCTTCTAAGTACTTTAGAAAATAAACAGGAAAACATTGATGATCATTGTTGAGATTTGCTGACTAGCACATGATGCAAAGTCTTGTGAGCATAGTCATGAAATTTACATTATGTTGTACATGATATAATTTGAATGTGGAAAAATATAGTATTTTTGTTTGGGATAATATTAATATGAATAGGTAAATCAATCACTATTAAGTAATGATGTTATTGTAGTATTTTATATTGAAGCAAAGCCAGAAAATCTTAGTAATAAACATTGAAGAGAGTTAATATGAGATATAGAATAGACTCAAACAAGAACTCAATCAGGTTTTTACCATTGTAGTTCATGAAATAAGAATGTGACACAAGCAAATACAAGATTTGAAAATTAATATGAATAAACTAGAGATTAAAATGGAAAAGTCTCAATTTCGCATCCAAATAAAGATCAATAAATTAGACAATAATCTAAAAAAATGAGGGAAATTGGAATCAATAAATAGAACCTAAAACTACCAATTGGAATGCCAGAATAAAATCAGATGATCAGAAACTAAGTTAAATAAATATCAGCAAATTAATCATAAAGCATTACAGAAAGTACAAAAAAAAGCAGGAACAAGAGGCCTAATGGCTGGAAATTTTGGTAGAGAAAGACCATTTATATGATATTAATTTAGATTTGATGCAATATAAAATAATTGACCAGCTTTTCTTCAAGGGTAATTGATCATGAGCTTAAATAATAGTGATAGATGTAAGATTTTATGATCAAAAGTAAAAACATTAAAATATAAATGTTTTTATCACCATGAAGTATAAAGTCATGAATGTAGTGACCTGGACTGGGGATGGGGACATAAATTTATTTAAATCACATAGTAAGACCAGTGGTGTGTGTTTGATTTGGGATATTAGTAATTTGGTAGATGTAGTTTATGCGAAAACTACTATAAATATGTGAATTATTATTGATATAGTAGTAAATATTTAGATTTAGTAATGACTATATTTATAAGTTTATTTGAGACAAAGAATTTGTAGTCATTATAATGTAGGATGCATAGATTTGTTTTAGAAATATCTGATTAGAATAAATGTAAGTGTGCCATGAATGAAATTGTTGTAGGGTATTTGTATTATTAATTGTAATCTGTTGAAAAACAAAAGTATTGGATGCATAAAACAGGCAAAACTCCCCATACAGTAGTGCCACTAAGTGCAATCCATATTAATCAATGAATGCCAGAAGGCTTGTGCATAAATTCCTTATCTCGTGCCTACTCATACATTATTCCTAGACTAGTTTTTAGCTTGTGGATTTTATCAGTGATGTCCTTGTATCTGAGAGCACTGCACTTAGATTTTAGGATCTAATGTAGCCCTCCGGCAGCCACTTTTATCTTTACTTAACTACAAAACTATTAGTCTAAAATTGAAAACATAATATTTTCAATCAAAATTCATTAGCTTGTGGTTTGTATTGCATTCAGTACCTGTACAATTTTATGTCTTTGGTTCCTTAATAACCATAGCCATCTCTTTTCTATTAGGCAGGATTGGTATTGAACTACTTAATATCGCATGATCACCATTTCTTATGCTTTCTCAAGATGTTGACACAGGCAAAACACTTCATACAGTAGTACCACTCTGTGGAAGCCAGAGTAATCAATGGATTCCAGGCAGTTGGTGTACTGAGTGGCACTACTGTATGGAAAGCTTTGCCTGTTTTAACAGCTTGACTAAGGATAAAAAATGGTGATAATGTGATGTTTAGTGGTTTAATACCAATCCTTCCTAATAGGATAGTGATGTCTATTGTTATTAATGAACAAAAGTCACCAACACTTTATGGTTCTTGAACTGAGTTCAGAATATATGACTATATAAGCTAGTGAGATTCAATTGAAAATATTATGGTTTCAATTTTAGACTCGTATATTTGTAGTTGAATAGAGATAAAAAGAGGCTGCTGGAGGGTTTCATTACATTCTAAGATCTAGGTGCACTGTTATCAGGCCCAAAGCTCATCACTGATGAAATCCACAGCTAGAAACTAGTCTGGGGATATTGGATGAGTAAGAACTAGACAGGGATTTTATGCACAAGCCTTTTGGCATTTATTTCTTACTCTGATTTGTACTGAGTGGTACTGCTGTATGGAGAGTTTTGCCAGTTTTAACAGTTTGAAAAAGCATAAGAAATGGTGATTAAGTATTTTTTAGTTATTATAGGACACATAATTCCACATTCATTGTTGTGGTGGTATAATTTTATTAACCATTATTTATTCATAGATTTTTTTGTTGATTCCAATGATCTTATGGTAAATGTTTATTTTTTCTTTGTTTTATTAAGAGTATGAATATGTGATGTACACTTGCTGCAATCAATTGCTCTCTTCTTAGTATATAAACAACTAAATAAAGAAAACAATTAAAGGTCTTATATTTAATAAATGAATTTGTTATTTTTGAATAAATAGAGAGTGAATGGATATTTCATTTATTACATTTAAAAATGAAATATTTTATTATATTATGATGAATTGTAATATTGCCATATTATGATTAGAAAAAAAGAAAATCACATGTTCATGAGCTACTGTTTAAAAAAAGATTAAATTGTGTGTTATCATAGCTATAGAAACAAATTCAGCAACAAAAACTCAAATACATTTTTTTTTTTTTAAATTTTGTGTTTTATCTTACCTTATAATTGCAAATACATTCTGGACATATAACAATGAAACAAGTGTTGTGAATAGAAAAATTATGTAGGAGGGAAAAATGACTTCACATCATTATATATTTTTATGATTAAAATAAAGTGCTTACCAACAAATGCTATGCTTAACTGCCATAAAGCTATGAATATATCAAAATTTACCATGAGTTGTAATAATGACAAAATGAATGGTTAAATATCACTTAAAGATAAAAATATTCACGGAGGCCTTCATTTGTCTTCTGTTAACATTGGGGTGCCAAAGGATACTTCATAGGGTAATATAATCTATGCTGAAATTATGTATTAACTAAACTTGATAACAGGTGCTAAGAGAAAAAATCTTTGAAATTATCTACATAACATAAATTTCACTTATTAATTAATGGCTAAAAGTAGTATAATAATAGCTTAATGATAAAATATGTATCAATGTTCATTTATTAATAATCTCAATTAAGGAACTTTTAACTTTACTTTTGAAATATGCTTAAATAATAGACTCAAATAATTAATACATAAATCATTTGTTAACATAATTTTTTGAAAACAAATAAAAAATTAACCATAAATAATATTCTGCATAATTTATTTAATAATTATTAATAAAGAGTATTATTTGATTACAATATATAAAATATATGAGAAAAAATATATAAAACATAATAATATTAATATTTTGTGACATTTATTTTTGTTTATTATATGATAAAGAATTTGTAATTAACTCTTTATGACTGTATGAAATAATAATTTAATCATGGATTGTTTCTATTAATAATGATTGTGCAGGGTTAAATTATCAAAATATATTATATAAAGTTATATTGCAGTTGGTACAATTAGAACTATGTTTTTTTGTTCTTAGCCACCTCAAAGAGTTAACATTTACTTCAATAAATTATTATTATTATTATTATTATTATTATTATTATTATTATTATTATTATTATTATTATTATTATTATTATTATTATTATTATTATTAAATTTAAGCGTAAACAGATAATATTATAATAACGTGAAAGCTAAACACCTTCAAACAGATACACTTTAAAAATGCTTACGTGACAGCCAATCAGATGGAATAATGGCATCACATGGGACTCTAAATTCTAAAACACAAGCCAGAACTATTAAAAAAAGATGGCATAGTTTAAGATGGGTTCCATATTTTTCTAATAGTTCTGGCTTGTGTTTTAGAATTTAGAGTCCCATGTGATGCCATTATTCCATCTGATTGGCTGTCACGTAAGCATTTTTAAAGTGTATCTGTTTGAAGGTGTTTAGCTTTCACATTATTATTATTATTATTATTATTATTATTATTATTATTATTATTATTATTATTATTATTATTATTATTATTATTATTATTATTATTATTACAATTATTATTATTATTATTATTATTATTATTATTATTATTATTATTATTATTATTATTATTATTATTATTATTATTATTATTACTTTAAGTGTTGTAGTACCTGTAGTAAAGTATTTATGGATGTTCATGTAATCTTGTGCCATTTTTCAGAATCATTTTCCATTTATGTACTTTATTAAACCACCAAGTATTATGTTGCATAGCAAAATATTTGATTTCCTAACACATAGCTTGAATAACCAGCTTAAACACATTTTAAATGAATTAATAGATCACTGAACTAGTGGATTTCAACAGACAAATACACTATTAAATATTTTATTTGCTAAAATATTTTTTTTTTCATTTTGTTACCTTAGAAATGTAAAATATTTCATTCTTTGTTCAATTAATTTTATTTTTTTAAAGATAAAATAATTGTTCTTTTTTCTTTTTCAAGAAAGAAAGATTCTTGCATATTTTGGGAATAATTATCTTAGTGCAATAGGTGGAGCAACCTTTTTTCCCTTAGAGTTGAACTTTTGAGTGACCTTGGATGGGTGGGAGAACAGGTGCTTGGGAAATAATCTGATATGAAGGGGAAATCTTTTTACAAAAGGTTGACTTTGCTCTTCTGATTTTAACAATTCTCTCTCCATAAAAAGTTTGTTTTAGTACGATTTTGTTTCTACAAGTAAGTTCTTCCAGGGTCCAAGATTAAAAGTTAAAACTATTATTAATTTTCTAGATGAAAACAGCTCAGAAGTTCTACTGAGGAAAATGAAAAGAGGAAATATGCAGACATAAATCTCTTTTAAAATAAGGTATATCCTCCTGCTTTTAACTGACTAGTTTAAATTCTAAAATCATCATTTGAGATGCATATGTGTGCCTTTATTATAAATGGGCTTTGTCTAACTTCAATTTCTAATATTAAAATATAAGTGAAATGAGTATTTATGTTTTAAATCTATTTTGCCTAAATTTTATTTTTAATATTAAAGAAGTAATAGAAATGTCTGTCTATTTTACAAGTTTGATTTACCTAGATTCAATCTCTAACATTAAATAAATAACCAGAATGTATGAATTTTATTGTTATGCTGGAAAATTTATGCTGAACTTTTTCATTAAATTGTTGATAATTTTTGTTAACTATAAAGAATACAGTTTAAAAGGAAGGATGTGTGCTGATAATTTATTATAACCTACTTTATTATTATTAACAAAATATATACCTAACCATTTGTATCTGGATATAAGAAACAAATGCATGACATATGAACTATTAACATATCTCTAAATATGCTGATAAATGAATGGATAGAAGAACATGAAACTGGATAAGAATTCCTTTTTTTATTGTTCTCGTTTGCATTTGATTTTTTTTATTAAAGCATATTATTAATAAACTCACATGATTTTAAATGGATTTTATAAACTGATTAGTTATTTGCTTTGTGAATGACCTATTGAAAACTTGGAACAAATGCTTAAACATGTCTAATGAATTAAATAATATATTATTGTTCAACTTATGCTGTATTAGTTATTTATAACCATAATGAAGATTTTCATGGGTTATATTGCCAGTGGTTTCATTAGCTATTGCTGAGAACTTTGAAATGTCATCCAATTTGATATAATTAATATTGATTATTTCACTGCAGGAAATTTTTATGTGTTTATCCAATTTATGATTATACCAATATCATCATTATTTAGTACATGACTAAGATATGACATCTACAGACTATAAAGGAACTTTTCATTCCAGTTAAGAAAAAAAAAAGCTTTAATAATTATTATTATTTTGTTAGCATTTAATAGATGGGTAGATTAATTATTTGTCTTACTTTTTTTATTTGATTATTATTTCTCTCTTCAAGAACATCTCACAAAAGAATAATATGGAGCAATATTATATTAGGTAATTAGTGGTTATATTAGTAAAGTTTTATTATATACTTATATTTCTATATGCATGTGCTAGCATTAGAAATATCCATTCATTATTTATTAGTTAACAGCTAATTTTTGAGAAGAGGTAGTAACATAAATTTATTGTTTATCTTTGCGTTTTTGAGAAGTTATGAGGTTTATTTTTAAACAATTATTTTACTGCAAGTTTAAAGATTTTTTGTTTATTCCAAACCAAAACTTTCAATTCAATTTATGGGCTAATGCCAAATACACCAAAGAGGTATTTGGTCTTTCTTAGTTGGTAATAATTAATAAATTTCCCAAGTTAAAATATTGTATTTCATCAGAAATGAGAGATTTATTCATTATTATTTTATAACTTATTAATTAATGTTGATACAGTATTTCTTTATCAAATGTGAGTTGAAATTTTTTATGTGTTATTATGCTTATATTCATGTCTGTTATTTGATCCAGTTATAATAATGTTTGAATTGAAAGTAGAAATAATTTAGTTTGCATCAGTTTTGGATGATGAAATGTCCTAATAAGTAGTGGAAAGTTTAGGGATTTATTTAAAAGTGAATTTATTATTTCTTTATTATGCTTAGAATGAAATGTATTTACTGGCTATGCAGAATGAAATTGTTTATGTTATATTGTCAGGGATTGAGGAATCTCTCCCTTAGTTTATTAAAATATGTGTCATGAGTGGATTATGTTTCTGGAATAAGTAGTTGTATTTTATGATAATTATAGTATGTGAAGTCAAGTAGGGTATTTCCCTTATTTTTTACTGATGAGACAATGTCCACATCAGTTTGTTTTAAACCTCAGAAATTAGGCTAGGGAGTCACTGTATATTGTTATTCAAATGATTAGATTTATGAAAGTTTTTTTATCCATTATATATTATGTGGAATGTTTTTCCATCATTTATTCACAGCCAAGTGTAAGATAGTTTGCTGATAAGAAATTAAAATATAGGTAGAATTGATTTTTCTCACAGAACAGCTGGAGTAGAATTAGTTTCAAAGCATTGTTGACAATTACCATCATCTGTTTTATAACTTTTTCCCAATTTTATAAGTAAACCGATAGGAATTAGTTATATTAATTATTTTATAATAAATATCATAATCCAGATGCATGCATAAAATATTATTAATTCAGAAGGTATGGAGAAATCCGTCATTAATGTGTAACTTTAATCACTGTTTCAAATCATATATTAATTATTTAGACTTTATATCATCATCTCTCAGAATGTTTCATCCTCATTTTGAATGAGTAATCCAAAAAAAGAAACTATAGCCCAAAATAGAATTATTCATTTGAGTTTGTGAAGGATAGCTTGACCTCTTACTCTATTATTTTTATGTGCATTTGAAGTAAAAATGCCAAGAATTTTAGTTTCACATTTTATAATTTTAATGCCAATGTTTAATAGAATTTTCTTTTTATAAGCATATCAGAATTAATTGATACCTTGATTGTATTGGAAATGAAATATAAAAAAAATAATAATTTTATGTTTAATTATTCTGGTGTGATGTTTAAATTAGGTTTCCTTTTCCATAAACATATCAGAATTGACTGGTAATGTATGTGTATTTGAAATAAAATACCAAGAAGTTAATCTCATGATTTGTTATCTTAGTGTAGTGTGTAATGTTTCTTTTCATAGGTCTATCAGAATTGACTGATAACTTGAATATATTTTATAAGTAAGATACAAAGAAGTTTAGTTTCATATTTATTATTTTGGTGCTGGTATTATAATGTTTCCTTTATCAAAATGGATTGATAGCTGGTATATGGTAAAATAAAATACAGAAAGCTTATTTTTATGTTGTTTATTTTCATGTAGAATATTTAATCATTGATGTTGGAATTATCCCAAAACATTTATATGTGTAAACTATAAAACCAAAAGTTTATTTAATTATCTTGTCATAAATGTTTTATTTATTTAAAGCTGTGTTCAGAATTCTTCTTTGACATGCATTTGTGTTCTATATTTCCACACATGTGCCCACACACATATCTAATATGATATGATTGCACTATTCCAGAATTTAATGATGAACATATCCATATCTGATGATGTTGCTTTTCTTGATCCAAACACAATATGAAATGTTTGATTATTTAACGATTCTCTAAAAATTTTATTATTCAGTTATTATTTAGATGATGAATTGAAATCAAAATGCACCCTATTTCATTCATTATCTAAATATTATTATTTTATTAGGATAGTGCTTAATTTATGCCATTACTTTTATGATAGTGATCAGTAATTGTTAAAAAGTATAGATTTAAAATTAAGTCATGCAATAAATTAATTCCCTGATATATTCCCTGATTATTTAGATCAGAAGTTGATTCAGTTACTTAGTTTAAATACTATATAATTAAAAGTTAAATAGTGTTATATTTTATCTTATATGTTATTCTAACCCATACAGTATAGTTAATAAGCATTACATCTTTATTTTATTATTTTAATTTTCTCACATGACAGAGGTTGATCAATGCATGTGAATGATGGAAGGAGATAAGGTATAGACTATAAGTTGTCAATTTAAATGGTAGAACTTTACCAATTCCAATAACTTATTCATTTTAAAATTTAATCAATGTTTTGTTCCTATTAATAATAATGTTTCCCCCCATATCCAGTATACATTTTACACCCTATAGATCTCTGTAGCCCCCAACTGAGATAAGCTAAGGTAGGGCAGCACATTAATAGTCTGATTAATAATATAGAGTGAGATCAGATTAGTAGTTTATTTTATGCTCAATAGAATTGGCACTCCAGGTGTTTGTTGATAGGAAATGTAGAAGAGGTGTTGGAGGAGGTTTACGACATATATTGGTTACAACAATGCATTTGCATCATCACCTACATATTGCATAGGTAAATGGAAACCATCATTTAGTTTAATTTACTGATTATTTTGTATTGTAAATGTAGACTTGAGTTTTGCTGTTTTCAATAAATAGAAGAGTTAAATGGGATGAAAGCATTATGTTTTGCCAGGGAGGATTAATTTTGCTGTGATTATATTTTTTATTGATAGTTGATTGATGTTTGAAATTTTTGTATGAAAATGCATGTTTAGAGTAAATTTACATTCAAACAATGAATACTATATTGATTAATCCATTGAAAAACATTTATTTCTAATTATATAATAATATATTTTATGTTTTGGTGTGTTTCCTTGGGAAAAAATGTTTATATCCAATGATAGTCCAGTTAATGCATGAACAGAGTCCTCAAGCATGTGAGACTTCATAATTTTATTGTAATGTCAATGAAGTTAAAAATCATTATTTTTTTTAAATGTCTATTGCGTAATTAAAACAAATGTTTCAAACAAAAAAATTCTAAATTTCCATAGGTTTAAGGAAAAAAAGAATATATGAAAAACATACAATTTCAAGTTGATTATTTTATATCATAAAAATGAAATTATTTGAAACATTTTTGATGAATGCTAAAAAAATACTTTTTATTTTGTTACAGTTCATTAATTAACTCTTCAAATAAAACATTTAAAACTGAATTGCATTTTGCCTATTCTGAATCACTATACATTATTCAGAAATTTTATAAACAATACACATATATTTAAGTGCAAACAATATGAATTTATGAGAATGTGTTGTTTTATTAGCATTATTCACATGTTTTTTAATACTTTCCATCATTATATTATTTTAAGATAAATGCTACTACAAGAGAAGGCATTCAAATCATTTTTATCTTGGATTGTCCCCATCCCCAGCCCGGTTCGATGTAGGGGCCTCTTCAGTGAGGATTTGGGTCATTAGATTCAAAAAAACAACTCAAGCTAAGCATTTATCTAAAAGTTAATTGTCAAGAAGAAGATCTGAAACTTTTACACATCTACATGTCTTGAAAGTCAGCTCTCCAACAGAAAAAATCATATGGGCCTGAACTTAATTCAGATACTCCATATATTAGTTGGCTTAGCCATTTCATTTAGCCAAATCCCCATAGGTCAAAACCGGTCTGGGGATGGGGAAAATCCAAGACAAAAATTATTTGGATGCCTTCTCTTGTAGTAGCATTTATCATGAAATAGAAAAGCATGTTTAGAGCTATTAGCATGCTTTTAATTTTACATATTTGTAAGTGCAAGCTATATATGAGTCATGGGACATCTGACTTTTAATTATTACTATTATTATTTTGCTGTTGGGGCTTTGGCTAAATTAAATGGCTAAGCCTACTGATATATGGAGTATCTGAATTAAGTGCAGGCCCATGTGATTTTTTCAGTTGGAGAGCTGACTTTCAAGACATGTAGATGTGTAAAAGTTTCAGATCTTCTTCTTGACAATTAACTTTTAGACAAATGCTTAGCTTGAGTTGATTTTTTTGAGTCTAATGTCCCAACTCCTCACTGAAGAGACCCATAGATTGAAACTGGTCTGGGGATGGGACAATCAAAGATAAAAATGATTTGCATGTTTTCTCTTGTAATAGCATTTATCATAAAATAAAAAAAAAGCTTGTTTAGAGCTCTTAGAATGCTCTTAATTTTACATATTTGTAAGTGCAAGCTATACATAAGTCATGTGACATCTGACTTTTAATTATTACTATTATTATTTTGCTGTTGGGGCTTTGGCTAAATTAAATTGCTAAATCTACTTATATATGGAGTATCTGAATTAAGTTCCAGCCCATATGATTTTTTCAGTTGCAGAGCTGGCTTTCAAGACATGTAGATGTCTAAAAGTTTCAGATCTTCTTCTTGACAATTAACTTTTAGATAAATTCTTAGCTTGAGTTGGTTTTTGAATCTAATGTCCCAACTCGTCTCCAAAGAGACCCACAGGTCAAAACTGTTTTGGGGATGGGGACAATTCAGGATAAAAATGATTTGAATGCCTTATCTTGTAGTAGCATTTATCATAAAATAAAATAAAAGCTTGTTTAGAGCTATTAGCATGCTCTTAATTATATATATATATATATATATATATATATATATATATATATATATATATATATATATATATATATATATATATATATATATATATATAATATATATATATATATATTATAATTAGCCTAAATCCAAAGTTAACCAGACCAGCATAGAAATAATATTAAAACACTACCAAAAGAATGTTTACATAGGTCAGTGTAGTTTGAGTTTAAATGAAAGAATAAAGGTTCATAAAATTAGAGTTAAAAATAGATATCATAGTACTGCTTTGTATGTCCATGAAAAAGATACAGGTCACACTATTGATTTTGATGAAGCTAAGGTTGTCTTTTTTGAGAGAAATGAAATCAAAAGAAGAATTAAAGAATTTTTATTATTGAAAATTTATTATTCTGAAGCAATTAATTTATTTAAGAGTTCTTTTAATATTAAGGGTGGATGGGAAGTGAATGGATTTGTGGGTAATGTTTAATATTATATATATTGTGTAGTTTTAGTAGTTCTTTACACTTGAGAAGTCTGCTTGTAGCAGTGAAACCTTTGGTAGTGTTTTAATATTATTTTTATGCTGGTCTGGTTGAATTTTGGTGTTGGGGTAATATAAATTATATATTGACTAGTTTAGCTTTGAGTTTGTAATTTATATATATATATATATATATATATATATACAAACTCAAATATATATATATATATATATATATATATATATGCACCTGTAAGGCTAGCTCTAACAAGCATTTATGGATAAGTGCTACAAAATAAAGCATTTAAAATCTGTGACTAGAATTATTCTTATTTTCAGACCAATTAGTTTCAAATTTTGGCTCATCTCAGTGAGTAGCTAGGGCACTCAGACAATAAATCTAAAATAGAAACTCAAAACCCAGCAATTTTCTAATATATAACTTTTAAGTTGAAAATTTAAATTTTTCAAAATGTCCTTAAATACAGCTATCTAATGGAAATTGCTGTATGGATCTGAAAATACCTCAGCCTCACCATAAATTAATAGACTCTGTAATATAACATCACCAAAGCTTCAGGGGAAAAAATCAATAAAGCAAGTCATATATTGCATGACATGTTTTTAGTTTGTATTACAGATATGAAGCATACAAATATATCTAATAAGCTTTTATTGATAAGTGCCACAAGAAAAAAAAACATTTACAATCTCTATCTAGAATTATTCCTATCCTCAGACCAATTGGATTCAAGATTTTGGCTCACCTCAGTGAGAAGCTAGGTTATTCAGACACTAGACCTAAAATGTGATCTTCAAAGCTAACACTTATCTAAATGTAACTATTAAGTAGAAAATCTGATGTTTTTAGACACATAAATGTCTTTTAATCCAGCTATCTTATTTAAATAGCTATATGGGTCTAAAAACACTTCAGACTCACAATATATTAATAGCATCACACAATGTAACATCACCAAAAGACTCAAGGCCAAAATTATAATAATTTATAAAGCATGTCATATGTCACATGACTTGTTTTAAGATTGTATAACAGATATGTAACATAGGGAGTGTACTAATAGCTTTATGTTGCTAATGAAGAAAAAAGTAGAAAACTATGCTGCACAAATTCTAAATTAAACCATCCCACAATAGCCAACAGTTGGAAAAACTATGATCAGTGGTTTCATAACGTATGTCACAATACAAAGATATATTGAAGAAGCATTATAATAAAATATAATCCAATCCAATGTACTACTAGGGATAAGTCAAGAGAAGAAGGAATCTCAACTCACTTTAATATAAGTAAATAAATTGTCTATTGTAAACATATCCCATTGATGTTACATTTCAATTTCCTTATTTTATAAAAATCTAATACAACTACTATTTTTTATAAAACATTCTAATGATCTAAGCATCTCATTGCTTTGATCATAAAACATTATTTAGTTTTTTTATGATTTGAAATCTTCTTTAAAAATCTATGTCATTTACAATCCACGTTTTAATGTAAAATTTTAATATTAAAATAAATTAAATAATATGGTCCTTTTCATAGTAATATAATCTCATAAATGGTTCTGACTTTTTAGATTTATTCAAACTCGAATAAAATCTTAATTAACAAAATAAATAAGACATACACTTCCCCTAAGCTAATATATTATCGTAATTATGATAATAATAATATCATTCCTTTAAAAAATTATAACATGATTTCTTAATTTTATAATAAAATAAAAAATAATCTAGGATATGATTCAGATATTAAGACTTGTTAATGGATATCGTAGCTATCCTAAATATTCTAAAATCAATTTTAAACACCTTCTAACAATGACCTAGGTTCTTGTAATATTAAATTTTATCACAAAAAAAAAAAGATCATCAGATATGAAAATAACTTTAAAATAAATATGCACTAAGATTTATAACAAGCAAATGAAATTTATTAAAGTGATCCAAATTGAGAAAACAAATTGTAATACTTTATTAAGCAATTCCATCTTTCTTAGATTTTATACTAATGCTTAAATAATTCACTAAGGTTACTCATTAATTTAAAACTTATGTACTATTCTAGCAAATACTTTTAAAATAGCTGTATAATATTTATAAGCATTTAATTTTTAATTAATATGTGGAATGATTTCTGTTTGATAAGTGGAATTATGTGAAGAAACAACTATGAGAATTTTTTAAATAATAACAACAAATATTTATTTACAGAAAAATAACAAAAATTACAAATAATTCATATTTGAGTCTACATAGTCAAAAGTTTTACAATGTCACTTGTTCAAAAATATATAACAGAAAGATTAAAAATAACATAAAATCGATCGTGTATTATTAAAATAAATTTCATTGGATTAAACAAAAATAATCCAACCTATTACAGAAACTTTATATTGTTTATTTATTTCTCATTTATCAATTCATTCTTATAAAGATAATAACATTCATAAAAATAGTGTCCTTCTATAAATATTTAACAAACCTAATAATAAAAATATTAGATTATCAATCCTAGTACTACCCCTTCTATTAATATTTAACATACGTAATAATAATATTAGCGTACCAATTATACGATGAAGGAATTATATATATATATATATATATATATATATATATATTGTCCATTATTTATTTATCATACTGAAGCAGTCTATATTTGTAAACAGATATATTCGCTTCATGTTTAATTTAATTTCAACCTACCTCCCATCGTATAACTAATTTAGCTAAAAAAATCCTCACCCATCGGTAGTATGCGTATGTGTATGTGTAAATTTTGATAGTTGAAGGGTTAAAACCGGATTATCTGATCACACTATGATACTTTGTTAAAATCACTTTATTAAATTATGTTGTTTAAAGAATTTGGCAAAATAAAACATAATCAATTAACAAGAAAATGTTAAAACAATTAAAACAATAGGAGACGGGTTGGAAGCTAAGTGCTGCTTTCCCTATATGTGAATAAAATCACCAAAAGTAGTTACAGTTTTAATGCTTCACATCCTGTGCATATTTTAAGTTACTGTAATAAAAAATAAAATACAATGCACAGGAAATCAAATCGGCTGCAGAATGGTATAAAGAAACGAAATGCTGATGGAACAGAAATTAAGACAAATACTAAAATCAAACCAATTAACGGTCAGGAGTGGACCCAAGGCAGAAACCAATATATATAAACATGGACGGTGACATTGTTATAAATCTGGAGTTTAATATTTGACTGAGAGACAAGACAAACTCTAATAAAAAAATATTTTGAAGTTTATCAGCATCCATTAGATCTAGTACCCTACATACTAATTACATGTGCGAGTTGTCGGGGTCAGCTTCAAGGTTATCGCGGGGGAATCGGCGTCCAAAGAGTTTCATTAAAATGTAAGAAGAAACATCCACATCATACCATAGCAATGTTTCCCAAAGTTTACAAATCCATCTATGTGTCAAGTTTTAAAGCCATCACTGATTTGCCAGTAAAATGATTTCATTATATTTAAAGATTCTAAGTGTAACTCAATTTATCTAAATATTTTAATTAGTCTCAACCGTATTAACCATACAGTTTATTTAATTTAAATGTTAAATCTACTGGCTTAGCTAATGACTAAATTAAAACTTACATCTTATTTTATTTCATTTATGTATTTTACCTTCAAAGGTGGAGGGAATTAAAACTTAAAGCGTATTGTTTATGTTTCTTGGCTCTCAAAGTCCCATGAGAGAGCGAATTTAGAAGATGCCAAACTAAAGTTTTCTTTTAAACATTTACTATATAAAGTTTTCTTTTAATCTTAAAATATAAAAGAACACGTATAAATTATTTTTTAGAAATTTCCCATCGTATCAAGGAGATTTCTATGTTAATTGTTAGAATTATGTAGAGAAAGTTAGAAGGTATGGCGAGCATGTTTTATTTTAATTGATTTATACATTATGTTGCTTACTTATAATATGCCCTATATATAATATAACCTCGATACGGTCGAAATTAATGTGATTAAGAATAAGTAAATTATTAATTCAGTTATTACTTTACGCGCCGCTAAATTAATGTTTTCTTTTAATAATGAATTTATATAATATAATTTCTTAAAACTGCGGTAGTATATAATCCGAATCCTATAATGTTGTAATAGTAATAACAATAAAATCATATGTATGTGCATATTGCATTACCTGCCAATGCAACATCTTTATATAAATAAAACCGCATTCCAAGTATAAACTTATTAAATCTATTTAGTATCAGTAATCTCCCCATATCTTAACATTAGTGATTAGACTTTTATAATTTATAATTTGCAAACTAAACACTGATTTCATATGTGTGTGGGTGATGATAATCTGAACCAACTGATGATTACTGTTTCAGCACTATATATATATATATTGGTGATATTTATCCTTAATACATGTGTGTGGTCATGTGTATCAGTATTATGAGATAGTGTGAATAATTGAAAGTTGCTTGAAAATTTGAGTTCAAACCCCCTATATAAATAATTATTGTGTCCAGGTTTAAGCTGTTTAATATTTTGTTATCATTAACTGGAGATGCTCATGGTTCTATATTTAATATAAGTTTGTTAATATTAATTATGCATGCGAATGGTCTAATAAATAAAACGTTCATCGTTTTATATCTATGTTCCTACTTTCCTATATGAGTGACAATGGTCATTTTATGATTGAATTTCATATATATTTCTCTTGGTCCATATGTCCATGTGGTCAACTGCATAAGCGCAGATCAGACACCATGTCTGGGTTTCTAATCCCTGGAGTAACATTGTCTAGGTTCTGCAGGAACTGGAGACTCTTTCTGACTCCATATCCTGGATTAATGCACACTGTGTGCTCTCTCCTTTGTTATGCACCCTTGGTTAGAAGCATATGCACCTCTGAAGCTGGGGACATCCATTTAACAGTGGTGAAATATCCAACTAGATCGCCAAAGCTGATCTGCCTCATCATATTGCACCCTTGTCCCAACTCACTTAGGTTTTACCACAATTTATCTGTTAATAATTGCTGTCCAGCCCCTGTCTACACTCATTAGCAACTCCAGGTAACATAAAAACAAATCCATCCACATACTCTCCCTTAATAAACCCAAATATAATTAATTATATGTATTAAACCTAGAGTAGGCAGATAAAGCTTTATATTTCCAATTTAAGAAAATAGGGCACACATCATTATTGTAAGCTGATATTACTTTCAATAACTTTATGTAAAAGCTAATAAATTGTCAAGCATTGGCGGTTGAATTGTCAGCCCAGCAGCCTTACAAGCAATTGCCATGGGTTCGCTTCCTGGACGATGCTTTGACACATGGGAAAAAAAGCTAATAGATCATAATTTTGTACTTGTAAACCACCCTCTAAATTATATTGATTTATGTAAATAAACTTATTGTATTATTAATTTGACTTGTGAGTGGAACGAGTTATTAATCTATTATCTTTAGAACATTGATAATCTCTTTAAAAATATCAGATACAACTATAGTAAAATCTTATACATGATTTATTAAAAAACTATAAATGACAAACAATATCCATATTCAAAGGATAAATAAGTCAAAGTGAAAGTATGATTTCATAGCTTATAAAACAAAGTTACTTTTGAGGGCTAATAAAGGAGCAAGAACATTGTCACTAGTCAGGAAAATAATCATGAGAATGCTCATCAGGAAGAAAATACTAATTAAAAATTGCCTTAAAAATAAGAAATACCTAAGGTACAATGCCTAAAAATAAAAGCTTTGAGAAAATAAATGCTAGCAGGACAACCAATAATAAAAGAGAGACAAATGCTGTATCCCTTTTAAGAGATAATTTAGCTAAATAATGATGTAGATTCACACCACCATTTTTAAATTATCTGGCTTATAAAAGCACTCTTAAAATAGAAAATAAATCTGACATCTCTTTCAACAGTTAACAAATATGAAATGTGATAAATAACAATAGTTAAAGCCAAATATGGCTCTAATAACATTAGACAAAAATAATTATAAAATAAATTATAAAAGTAATCATCCACTTATTCAGCTTATAATAAAACAATATACCTTCATAAATAAAGTATTCATATTTTAAAAAAGACACATACTATTTTAAAATATGCTAATATGATAAACAATTATTCCAATAACTTAACCTTCTAATATTTTTAAATATAGCATAGATAATGAAAATTATATGCACATAAGTAAAACATGAAAAATCAAAATACAAATAAATTCAACCTTTTTATCATCAAATAAATTAATTAAATAATTTACATCTGCTTTTTTCTTGAATCATTCTTCATTAAACTTGAATGTGAAGAAAAATGTTGGCAACAATATCTTGTGGTCAGCAAGCATATCTATTATGTATGAATATAACTATGATAATAAAATCTATAATATAACTATGCAATGTTGAGCATATTTATTTTGCATATCCTTAGTAAATTTTAAATAGTTCTGTTAGGTAGTATAGGATACATTTTGTCTCATTCATTACATATCTTCATGGATTTTAAATTATAATAAATATTCTTAATAATGCAGTATATCAAGCACTTGAACTAAGGTTTAAATTAATTCATTACACAAATTATTTAACTTTATACTAATAATACAAATATTCTATAATTAGAAATGAATCAGTAACCACCTAAACATTCACAATAAAGTTTGTAAACAATATTTCTCACTGCTGTCAAGGCAACTTTCTTATCTTTTAATAGCAAGAATGGAAATCATCTCTTACTAATGGTCCATTGAATATAGATGGACACTTAAAAATTTCAACTTGACCATGGACCATTATTAAGAGTGGATTTTTATTCTTGCTATTAAAAGGTGAGTAGGTTGCTGTGACAGCAATGAGAAATATTGTTTACTATCTTTATTGTGAATGCTCAGGTGGTTAGTGGTTGGTTTCTAATTACATAATTATCACATTTAGCTTTAAGCATTATTTCACTTATTATTTAAATATTGTATAATAAAGTACTTCAGGTAAATGGAAATTATCAAATATTATTAAATATTGCCAAAAAAAAATTCAAATATTATATGTATGACTGCAGCAGTCTCTGTAGCAACACAGGAGGGAAAGAAACAATTTACAGATATAAAACCTTTTTCAGACATTATAAATGCTTAAATGCAGAAAATTTATTTATATTTATTACATATAATATCACTTGCAGATAAATTGGTATTCCTAAAAAAATTATCATTTGAAATATTTTTAAATTTCACATTGTGGGTTAATAGTCATATCTATCCTGCCTGGAGAAATGATTTTTATTTCTCTTTCAGGGAGAGAAAATGGACATAAACATAATAAGTAAAGTTTTTATGTTGTTTTTTCAAATAATAACATAATATCTTTTATTGCCATGATGCACAAGTAAATTATTTTATTGAAGTATAATTTTTATTAATTAAATTTATTTTGTAGATTTAAATCATTGTTAAACATCTGAAAATATACTTGATATATCAATATACAGTTCTTATCATAGGTTTTAAAGTTTATTTACTCAGGTAAATGTATTCAAGGCAATTTTATATTAATAAATATTTGAAAGAAAAAGTGAAGAAGTTATTAATATTTTCTGTAATGTTCTTGCCGATAAGACCATTAAATATTTTGTGGCAACTTTATTTATAACATAGACTTTCAGTGGGGCATTAAAATTGACAATTATATTTTAGTCATGGAGTAACAATAATAACTTCTGTGGTTTTCCAATGCAGTAAACTTTAAAAGTAATATTGTAAACATTATAACAATGAAATATTATCATTAAACTAGCAGGTATAGAGACTTCAGTTTCTTTGGTATTTATGTTCATATAATTGTATCAAGACAGTTTAAATTATCATATTACACTGAATTTAAATTTTTTTTTACAGAAAATTACACTTTTAAAATTTCAGATACAACTGTTGAAAAGAAACAATAAAAATGATTTATTGATTAAATGAATAAAAGAATGAAAGTTAGAGATGTCATGTGTCAGTCTCATCTTATTTATAACATTGACCATGTGACCATTTTACAAGACTGTTTATTTGCTTTTTAATCTACAATCTCTTCTCTGATTAGTTCAAATCCTTCACATATTTATTACTAGAAAAGATTCTAATCAAAAATTATCTAATTAATATTCAATTTTACAATAAATCAATTTTTAGACACTTCAAATTAATTAAAAATACTTTCTGGATGCCAACAAAAATAACCAATTTAAAACTACACCAGGATAAAGATATTAAATAATTAAAATGTATATTACATCGTAAATAAATAAATATTAATACAATTTCATCACTGTCTTAAATTTGAATAAATATTTCAGAAAATAATTTAAATCTGTTTTTGAGAATATTTTAAAAGAAATGCCATTAAATAAGTATAACATTTATTCATTTATATAATATAAATTTATTCATTTGATTCAAAATTCTAACTTTAATTACTAGCATTATTAATTTTTTTTCTAATTAAATTAGCCTAAAATATTTAACTAGATTATTATATGTTAACACTCAAATGAATTAATTCGTAAGAGCTTTAGTTTTATGTACCACCAAATCAAAACATAGGTTTTGAACATGAATTTTTAGATTTAGTAAAGTATGTGTAACATTTTTCCATTATTTTACCTCAGATTTAATGTCTTTATCAAAGTATTCCGGGATTCTTTCTTATTTCTATAGAACTATTGGTTTGCTTAAATGTGATTAAGTCATGATAAATGTATTCCTCTTATATTTGAGTTTCCCTAATAATAAGAACAAAATATGATAAATAATCAAGTTTAAATTTTTAAAATTTTATTATAGGAATAAATAAACAATGCACATCTACTTATCATCTCTTTATTACTAGATTTTTAAGCTGCTATTATTATTATTATTATTATTATTATTATTATTATTATTATTATTATTATTATTATTATTATTATTATTATCATCATCATCATCATCATCATCATCATATTATTATTATTATTATTATTATTATTATTATTATTATTATTGTTTTTGTTATTTTTATTATTATTATTATTATTGAGTATATTAAATAATCTTAAAATGGATATATTTATATGAAGATTATTATCATTTTATGAATGGATTGATTAAAAATAATTATTTAATAATTAAACAGTAGAAAGTTTATTTTAATCTGCTAGATTATTTTCACTTAATTCGATTAAATTTATTTTTCTAAAGCAAGATACAATTTTTTTAAAAAAATCAATCTGCCATAAATTTTGAGGAAGTAATGTGGTGAAAACCTTTGGTTGTGTGGACTCCATTATGAAGGATTTATAATTTTGTATTTGTTCTTTTGTAATATAAATATTTATTGTGTTATTTAGAAATTTCTGAATTGTTTATTCGCATCATTCCGCTTATCAACCAGAAATCATTCCATATATTGACTACAAGTCTAAACACTTATAAAATATTATAAATTATTTTTAGAGTATTTTATAAAAGAATACATGAACATAGAAATTAATAAGTCAATTTATTAAATTATTTAAATATAAAAATTACATTAAGAAATATGTATTTTGTTTAATAAAGTATTATAATTCCTCATTTTCACTATTTCAATTTGATTATTTCAAATCTCTGTACATATTAATTTTGAAATCACTTTCATATTTATAGATTATATTCATCATTATATCATAAATTTAATTTTACAAGAACTTAATTTATATTTAGAAGATGTTTAATTAGATTTATTCCAAGATATTTAGAATGGTTTTTAAATCAATTACCAATTCTTAACATCTCAGTGTAATTCTACATTAGTCATAATCTTATCGAAAATGAAGAAATCATGGTTATACTATTTAAGTTAGTAATAATAGTGTCATTAGTATAATTGTGATAAGATATTAGTTTAAGGAAAATGTATGTCCTTTTTTTTATTAATTAGGATTTCATTCAATATTGAATAAATCTGAAGAGTCAAAATAATTTTATTATAATTTAAATGAAATCATATTACCCTGAGATACCCTGATTTGTTTCATGAACCTTATTATATAAATTTATCATTGATAATAAGCTGCATTCAAACTGTAAATATTAATTGGCATAGATTTTAAAATAATATTTTAACTTTTATAAGAATTAAGTGACGGTTTTGTCTGATCAGAGCAATGTTATGCTTAGAAGTTGAAGAGAATGATAATAAGGGTGGTTGTTGTAGTAGATGTTTATAGAAGAAAGACATTTAAATGTAATCTCAATGTCATATGCTCACAATATTAAGTCTTTTACATGTGCTAGATTGAGGAGACATTTCTTCTCCTTTTTATTTATTAATAATGTTTATTTTTTTTTATATTTGTTATAATATTCTATTATAAAATTTTTACTGTATATATTCTTATTGTAGAATATGATTTGATTTTATTATCCCACTTGGATTAGCTATTACTAGATTATATTTTACTATATATTTCTGCACATTTGTAGGCTATGATTTAGTTTGCCAAACACTGGTATCTGTCAGCTGGAAGAACTTCTCTGTTCATATTTTGTAGGTTACATACTTTCTCAATATGTTACATTGATTGTTGAGGTTGTGAGAGATTTTATGACATTTTTTTGGTGCTTGTCATCTTTCTTTCAACATTTTTGAGGTTACAATTTCATGCCCAAACATGTGGCATGATTACATGGTATAATTGTCCTTCTAAAGTGGCCTGATTACATTGTATAAGTACCCAATCTGTGAAACAATTACATGGCTAATTGCTCAACTAAAGTTGCATGAGTACATGGGTTTAATTGCCAAACAAAAGTAGCTATTGATTGATTGTAACATCCATACTTTGATTTAGTAGTTGATTTGATTTGTTATATTTACCTTATTAAATTGCAGTTGTGTACATAGTTATCTTGTTGTTTTACTGTTATAATCTATTATGATGATCAGATTTTTATGCCATCATCAAGATAATAATTGTAATACAGTGACATTTTTTTGTAATGAAAATTGATTATTTGATGAATTTTTGTGTGATCTCATTATAATTTTGCAATTCATTTAATATAAATTTAATTACTTATTATTATTGTTATTTTAAATATTTTATTACGCATAAAGTTACTTGTACTCTACTTTATATTATATATTGTGATTATAATAGTCAACTTTACAAATATATTATTTTAAGATTTCTGCAGATGATGGTGTGAAACTATCTTATAAAGTAATCTATTTTGGTATTTACAATATGTAAAATTAATCCATGAAGAGGCTTTATGTTTGAATTTTAAGTGTCTTTATGGTTGATGTTTGGATTTGTATGCCTGGACAATTGAGCAGTGTTGATAAATAAATATAAATACTGTGATAATATTATTAAAGTTAGAATTCTGTTCAGTAAGTTATCATGAGTAATTTAACAGATCAAAGTTATTTGTGATGAACATAAACCATGTTATTTACTTCTACTCATGAAATGAAATTTAAAGAAATACAAAATAATGTAGCATATCCTAGTTATAAAGACCAAATAGTTCAAATAATTTTTCAATGGAAGCAGATGATGAATAGGATATATGACTATATGCAAGACATTTAAGTGTGGAAAACAGCTTTAGATATTTGAGTTAAGAAAGTGGCATCTCAAGTTGAAGTAAAATTATCTTTAGGCATTCCAGTTATGAAAACAAGACTCATAAAAAATAAAAATAGTTGAAGGTATTAAAGTATTGAATGAGAAGGATAATGTACAATCTCACACTAGTTAGCAAAGTACAACACTAGATATAAAGAAGCCACAAATAAAATGAAATTATGAAAAGTAAATTTCAGTAAAATGTATTTCCACATATTATTTTTAAATTGGTGTGGATAAAAGATTTGCCACTAAAATTAATTGCAAAATCAAAATTGTTAGTAAAATGACTATTATATTTTATTCATTTAATGTTAAGAAATTATCAGTAGATGCAAAAATTAACTGCAAAATGCAAGCTATTTCAAATAATTGTACGGTATTTAATCAGTGTCATGTTAATGAAAAACTGTTAGAAAATACAATAATAAGCTGTAATTTAAAATTAATGTTTGTTTCAATTAATATCGGTAGTAAATTGATTTTAAATAAGAAAATTAATTGTAAAATGAAAGTTATTCCAAAGAAATCTATTTTGTTTGATTTACTTGATATTGACAGAAAGTTATCAATCATCAGAAGGATTAATAGTAAAGTGAAAAATAATTCTAAAAAATCTATTTTGTAAGTTTTAATTAATGTTGATAAAAATTTATTAATTAATAGGATTAATTGTAAAATGAAGATGATTACTAAGTAGTTTAGTTTATTTTTTTAATACTAGTAAGTGACCTTAGCAGATAAAATATCAAATGCAAAATAAAAGTTGTTTTTATGAAACATTTCTTATTTAATCAATTTGATGTTGGAAGAATAATGTTATTTGATGCTAAGACTAGATTAAAATGAAGATAGTTCTCATTATGATACATACCTCATGTGGATCATATGTAATGATTACTGCTAAAATTTAGTGCTAGATGAAATGATGCACTTGTCAAATAGTTCTATATGATTAATAAATTAATTTAGAGACAATATTGGAATGTATATCCATTTATAACCACTGAAAAAGATGGGTAAATGAGTGTATTTTGTATCAAAAAAGTATTAATTTAAAAATAATGTGAAATTGATAGTGAATAGTCATATAATGATGATGACATTTTTCTAGTATATTGTTTTTAAAGTATTGTATTTTGCTAATTAATTTTTGTGCTTATTTTTTCCATATAACTTTATGGAAATAATAACCTTTAGCTTTGACAGATGTTAATGTTACTTCAAATTTCATATATATATATATCACTCAGATTGCGTGCATTTTTTAATTTAAAACTTTGAGTGTGCTTGTAATATTGCCGAGTATGTGTGTGTATAATCGTCTTGTTAACTATAATATGAAAATACAGTCTTAAATATTTATATACACACATATTCTTTTATGTTTGTTAAAACTGAAGTAAACATAATAGTGTGTAGTTAGAATTTATGTATATAAAAAAATTATAAGTTTAAATTTATAAAATTATTCATTTAAGTTTTAATATTTATTTTAAATAAATTTCAAGTTTTATTGTTTGTTTAAAATTACATAAGCTGTAATTTGTTTATGAGTTTTAATATTTCATCTAAAAATAATCTTTTGGCTGAACCTTGACCCATTTAAAATTATAACTATGACAAATTATACAATTGAATCAGGTATAAAATTTAATACTAAGTGCTATTGCAAAACTCTAGGAAATAGATCTTTAACTCTGGATGTAGCTATGACACAAATTGGAAAACTCGAGGGAATAGAGCTTTTAAGTCCAGATTTAACTATAGCAAATATTTTACTAAGTGGAAATTTAGTTAAAGGCAAAGTTCGAACCAGCAAACAAGTGACGTTGTAAAAGTAAAAGGGGGAGGGACCTACTGTCAAAAATAAAATATAAAAAAGGCCTGTAGTGGCCATCAAAAGTTGTTGTTGCTGCTGATACATTTTCTGAAAGATCAGTGCCGAAAAAATAATTAAAAGGCTGTTCCTGCATTACTTTGGCAACACTGAATTCTACTAAGCCATTACCAAAGCTGTTAAAATGAGCACTGTTGACTTGAGGGACATTAGACAGCTATCTATTTTCTCCAGACCACTGCTACAGAATGAGAAAAAAACATCAACCTTAGCCCGAGCCCATTACAGTGATGGAGAAGCTACACCTGAAATACCAGAGAATTCTTGACCAAAGTGATGGAAAAAAGCCACTACCGAAGGAAATTTACAAAGCTGCATGCAGATTTAAACCTAGAAAAGCCACAGTTGATTTGAAAGAGAAAAGACACAGAGTAAAGAATGCTTTGAAAGACTTTATAGGTAAATCATTCTGCAGAGGACTTAATTCCATTATGAAACCCATTATAAATTAAAAGCTGGCTAACTAATTAAATCTCATATTTAATTATATCATTTAAATGTTAAACTAAACTGTTTATATTAAATTTATTGTAAACTTAGACCACTCTCCAAATTCTTGCTCAATCATAAATAATTTAAATAATCATAAATATTTAGGTTCTATAAAACCATTTCAACAAATTCTTCATTTCTAAATTACAACTTTATTGATCGTTTTCTGCAATTTATTCTTATGCCATCTATATTTAGTTTAAATTTCATGTTTATTAATTTATGCTATGTTCATCAGAGTGGAGTTTTGGTGAGTTTAATTATTGGAAGTATGATTAAGCACCTTTACATTACATCAGAATATTGTAATATAAAGAAATATATGCAAAACTCCCTTCTGAAATCAAACTATTATTTACACTAGAGTAAATCAGTTACTTATAAGGCACAAAATAAGTTCTTTAAAATGTACATTTTGCATAAGATATTTAAAATGAGTATTCACTTATTTATTTAAAATGTTTATTTTGCGTAATTTATTTAAAATGTATATTTTGCATAAGTTATTTAAAATGCATAGTTTGCCTAAGTTATTAGAAATGTATATTTGCGAGTTATTTAAAATTAATATTTGAGTAAGTTATTTAAGAATGAATATTTAGCGTGAGCTATATAAGAATCCATATTTGACATAGAAATCAGTTCGTTTGATATTAGATGTAAATTGGACGACATATAATAAATGTTTCAAGTTTTAGTAAATCTTTAAATTTGCCATAACTCCATTTAATTAGAGATTAAGAAGCTATGCAGAGATCCTTAAATCAGATTCTTATTATCACCTTTCTCATGTGATTTAATAATCTCATTTATGAACTGAGCACTGGTAGTAGCACTGAAAGAAGCTAAGATTTTGGCATAATTAATTTATGAAAATATTAAATTAGCATTGTAAATATGTTGCTAGTTAGCATAAATATGCATATCTTCTTATTATTCCTATAATGGCCTACACCACGATCATTTCTACATCAAGTCACACCTCGTAAGTTTAGGCAACTGTGACATTTATTTGTATTTAAAGGAAACAAAGCTTTCCAAAGGGTTCATAAGCCACTGTTTTGCTCACTTGAATAAAAATGCCTCTTTGTATTATAGCAAGTAGCCTGGTCTGAGGAAATGACTAGTAGGTAATAAACCTCAATTAAGAACACATTCGAGGCTCACTTATTCTGATACAATAGTTTATAATGCACTAGAATCTGATGTTCAACTGCCACACATCAGTTCAAATTCCCTAGAAAGTAACTCCAGCTTTGAACTGATTTTGAATCTGATTTAATGTGTTTATCTGTGTAGCAATTATATATATATATATATATATATATATATATATATAATTGCTACATAGATGAAATTTATTATATATATATATATATATATATATATATATATATATATATATTATCAAACAAATTTCATTATAGTTGATTTCAAACATAGTAAAATAATATAATCTCCATCAGTTACCAATAAATTGAGCACTCTATAACTAATTTCCACTATATAGAACATAGCCTGAGTTAGGACATAGAAGATGGTATAAGAATATTAAAGTCATAAGCTAGTTAAACATTTTGTAACCCCAAAAGCCATTCACCTGCATGTGAGCACTATATAATTTGCTCTATTATATTGTTTGTAACCCTGAGTATTTATTCACCTATGTTTGAGCACTATATAATTTCCTTTATTATATTGTTTGTAACCCTGAGCATTCACTCACCTGCATGTGAGCCATTTGTTCCTAATTTATTTGCTTTGTAACTTATAGTTACATTAAATTTATGAAATATAAATTTATCTCAGTCTCTATTCTTACTCATTACCTTATGAATCACTAGTTAAGTTATATAATATGTAATGGGGGGGGGTGTCTCATCTTTTTCTGCTTTGCTATTGCTGGAACATGAATAAAGAGATATTGAGTGTAACCTCAGGGATGTCATTCACAATGGGTTGACTTAGAAGCATGAGTAAGAGAGTTGAGTTGAGGTAAGATCAGATGTAGGGTATTACTATCCTGACTTGGTCAGCTTTTGGTTCTCTGGCTTGGACTCTCGGTCTGTTGAGCAAATGTACAAACCTGACTGTTACTATATATATATATATATATGTATATATATATAGTAAGCACTCAGGTTTGTACATTTGCTCAATGTACAAACCTGACTGTTACTATATATATATATATATTGTAACCCAGTGCTTTTGGCACTTGGATTTATTTAATATTATTTCTGCAAGAAAACAATGCTATTATTTTAAAAAAATTAGTAATAATTGGTTAATAAAGGGTACTATTCACTCACCTAAACATGGTTTGTGTGAATAACTAATATATTCCTAATGCAATATCATGTTTTCAAAAGAACATGAATAATATAATTAAAATATTGTTTATTAGAACAAATTAAGATAAGGTAAAACAAATACAATAAACTGTAGTTAATTCTTAGATGGTTATAGAAAGAAAAAAAAACACCATAAATTTCAATTAAATAATTTTAAGATATCTTATTCTAAGTAACAGTAACTTCTGGTAAATTCATTTGTAGAAAATAATTTATGTATAATTGAAATCACTGAGAATTATTTTTGGTTTTAAATGTATTTATTATTTTCATTATTAAACTACTTTGTAATACACTTTAAATAATACTGAAAACTATATGATTGTAATAAGTTTTTTTTCTTTCTTTTGTTTATGTCATAACCAAGTGATTATTTTTTTCTTGGAAGAGGTCACTAGAGTTGAAAGATTGACCAATTTCATACTCAAAATCATTTTTTTAGAAATCATCTGCTGTCTGTATTTCAAGGAGAGAACAGTGCTGAAATTTGAGTAACCCAATTTCTTTTAAAATTTTTCAGAAATAAATGTACAATCAAAAGAAAATTCTATTCATAATGTGTTGCTGAATCTTTTGGTAAGAGATCCTGAATTTCTATGCCATCTATCTATTTCAAAACTTGCTATATTAAATAATTATTGTGTCTTGAAAGTTGGATGTTTTTTTTAACAAAACCAAGAAAAATGAAGCAATTAGCTAAGAATACTAAGCAATTAATTATTTTATCTAAATTAAAGAAAACAAATATTTTCCAAGTGATAAATAATTATTTAGTGACTTATTATCATTTATTAATATTTTCTTGGTGTAAAATAAAAATAATTAAAGGAAATATTAAAAAGAAAAGAAAAAAGAACCAGAAATATTTTTTAGCGCTCATTCTAAGTATATCACCTGCATTTCGAAATAATGCCATTTTATCCAAAAATATGTTTTATTTACCAAGAGTTGTCTAAAAAGAAAAAAATAATAATAATCATAATAATACTAAGCTATACATACATCTGTAATTTTTTTTTAAATAGAAAAAGAATCACTCTTTTGAAACAAATGTGAAATTATATATGTGCATTCTTAAGGAAAAAATTACTATTGGAAAATAAAATTCTAAGATTATGAACAAGAACTAAATATCTTTAGTGACTTAATAATAAAATCAAATTATATATTATACTATGCACAAGGTGGAATTCTTAAAACTTCATATATGCTATAAGTCAACTGCAGTTATTATCATACAAATTTAAAGGAAAAGGTGTGCATTTATCTTAATACATAAGCTAGAGAATTATACATGTAGTCAACAAATAATGTGTGTGTTTATCGTCTATGTTAGAATATTCATTTTTATTCTCTTTGATTCAAATTTTATTAGTATAATTCAAGTGATAATTAATCTTCAGTTCTGCTATAATTTTCTTTAAAGGATTATTATTAGAATTGCTAAATAAAAGAAAACTTTTCATTAAAAAATGTGTTTATTACTTTCAGTGCTTTGTAAAATTTGAAGGGATGAAAACGTTTCACCTGGACAAACTGCTCACAGAAAAATAGTTCTGCTAATGAGATAATATGCATTTGTTTTTTTTTAATGTTTATTTTTTTTAGAAAAAACTAATTTGTAAAATTTTATTTTGTGTTATAATATTAATGTATGCTAAGGTTTATATCTGTCATGTAATATTTTAATGATCTTGTAAAGATAAGTATATGTCTTACTATCATTACCCCGGATTCAGTTTGTATTTAATATGAAGTAATACCTATGAAATGCATCGGATTGATTAAATGCAATTGAAGATATAAAGTTTGCATGTTAGATACTTAACAAAAAATAGTTTCTATTTATTTATTGGGTAAAATAAATACTGAAATTTATCAGAAGTAACTCTAAAAAAATGGTATAACAGGATATTTATAGGTTAAAGTTTGAACAGAATTGATATTATATTAATTAAGTAATTTAGTAACAGTTATTCTTTAATAACACATCGACTTTATGTAGTTTAAGCTAGTATGCTACCAATTGCTTTTGAGTGTTCCTTCATTAAAATTAAAATTCTTATTCTTTTCTCCTGTCATGTTCATTGGTTTCAGATATTGATCAAAGTAGACATTGCAATATAGGTTTAATATGATTAGTGTGTTTTCTTATCTTGCCTAAGTGTAGCGTTGGTATATGCTTAATATCAGTTTATTTTAAACCTCATAATGTATATTATTTTCTGGGATGAAACTGAGCTCCCCAAAATGCTTTATTTTTTCCATGAGAAGAATAGTTTTTGATATAAGGTGATAGTATGTTTGATAGTCCATGTGATCGATTCTCATAAATAGAATGATCCATAGTTGATCTAATATTTAGATACTTATGGTATTTTAAATCCCAAGAGAGGATTATACTTGGTGCATGTTTGTTTTATGCCTGAGTAATAGGCAAGAAACCACCAAAATACTTCAGTGTAGTATTTTACTCTGCAGACATTTGTTGTTATTCTGCATTCCTCATGTGAATATAAAGATAGTTCCACCATAGAAGGTGTTGATTATTGTGCTTTGTTTTAAAAGTTAGGGCAAGGATAAATGTTAGGTTTGAGGTGTTAGCTCCTCAAGGTGCACTTTAGTATCAGTAGTGCTTTAGTAATTGAGATCAATATCTGTATTGTGTTACTGAATCTTGCTAGTAGTTGACAAGCAAACCAACAGAGAAAGTTAAGTTAAAACTGCATATTTAAAACGCTTATTTGTTGGACGAATATTCAAACACAACATTTACTGTTAGTTAATAATTAAGAAATATCCATAGTTTGAATTACACTTATAATTAAAATATTTATCGTAACTTAGGTATACATTAAGTTAAATATGAGATGGTGAGTGCAACTTCTGATAAATGACCCATAATTAGGAATAGGTTGTTCAATTATAAACCATAACTTGATGAACTTTATTAGGAATAAATTTAAGATTTTGCATACTTCATATCATAGTATTAATTAATAAAAACAAAAATAGTTAGTAAATAACTTTAAGTAAAAGCTTTATAGAAAGTTTACCAAAATTATAGATTAGTATATGAGTAAATGAGATGCATTTTTAGCTTGTCAATCCAATGCAATATCGTGATTGCAAACATGTGAATTTATAATTTTAATCTACACCTAAACAATAGACAAATTAATGTTAATTTATATTTCATATCAATGTGATATTATTCAATAAATTTGTATATTTTTTTTAGTTCTGTGATAGTAATAAATTATTGTCTTGTCAATATTCGTTGTGAATTCATTTTTTGTATGCTAAATATATGTGTGTTTGCACAATATTTGCAAAACATTTTATTGAGTCTGAAATCATTTCAAACTCTCAAAAGCTTAATATACCAGATAGACAATCTTTATGCAGATCTGAATATTTCATTTCATCTTATTTTAATGATAATTATTTATGGAATTGCAAACTTCAGACTAAACATCATTTAATTGTAAGAATGAATTTATTCCCAAGTTATTAACTCTGGCTGCACATTATTCCAGTTATATCTAGTTAAATTGTTGAATTAATTAATTTATTCTTAGTTAATCTATTGTGTTGTCATGGATAATGGAAGGACATAAAAAGCATTCTTGTCTTTTTATTAGTCTGACTGAGATTCTGCATAAAAAGGCTACATTATTACAAATTTTATGTGATTATTCATGTCATTGTTGATCACAGTTGTCACCCCTTTTAAATAGTTATAATAGTTAGATATATAAGGATGCATTAACTTTGAAATAAAGTGAATGTTTCCTATAGCTTACTAGAATACCAGTCATATGTGATAGCACAGTACTGTAGAGTATTTTTTTATAAAGTAGACAAAAAAACCCTGAGATTATTACTGTCATTATAATTATTCTTTTAGCTAGTCGATTTATTAAATGCACTTTATTCCTGTTTATAAAAATTGCCTCTTTAATTTTTCTTTTACTATGGTTTCTCTCTTCATGAAGAATTTTCACATTTTCAAAATCAATTTTAAATTTATATTTACAAGTTTTTTCATGATCAAAAAAAAAAAAACTGAAGGAGACATTAAATCACAATTATTTTTACATTATACATGCTTATATAATAATTGTTGCTCCCTCAATCTCTTCTCAATACTTCACCTAGATTCACCTATATATTATAGCATACAATCACAAAAAATTGATATATGACATTACTTTTCTGCTTGACATATATGACATCCTTAGAATTATTGATTAATTAATTAATATTGTTTGGAATGTAAAACGAAACATTAAACACATTCTTATATATACCCTTAAAAAATTTCACTTGTGGAAAAATCCACAAGTAAAATTTTTTAAGGATATATATATATATATAATGTGTTTACATATAAAATATAAATACATTATATATATATATATATATATATATATATAATGTGTTTAATGTTTGGTTCTACGTTCCAAACAATATTAATAAATTAATCAATAATTCTAAGGATGTCATATCTGTCAACCAGAAAAGTAATGTCATATATCAAATTTTTGTGATTGTATGCTATCATACATAGGTTAATCTAGGTGCAGTATTGAGAAGATATTGAGGGAGCATGAATTGTTATATAAGCATGTAAAAAGAAAAAATAATGGTGATTTAATGTTTCCTTCAGTTTTTTTTTTATTATGAAAAAATGTAAATATAAATTTAAATTCGATTTTGAAAATGTGAAAATTCTTCATGAAGTGAGAAACCATAGTAAAAGAAAAATTAAAGAGGCAATTTTTATAAACAGAAATAAAATGTATTTAATAAATTGACAAGCTGCTAACATTAACATATGAGATTTGTGGGATTTGAATTGATGACATTTGCTTCCACTTTTTTTTTAATTAATGGTAATTGAGGCAGGTTTAAGAATTTAACTGAAAGTATTTCTGTGATTTAAGGATTGGTTGTAGTACTTTGTAAACCTTTAAATGTATTATTTCAATTATAATTACATTTTTTTAATTAATGGTTATTATATATATATATATATATATATATATATATAATATATATATATATATAAAAATTAATTATATATATTGATATATATATATATATATATATAATCAAAACACCCCAAATCCAAAATTAAAACAGACCAGCATAAAAATAATATTAAAACACAACCTAAGAATTCACTGCTCCAAGCAAACTTCTCAAGTGTAAAGAACTACCAAAAACTACACAATATATATAATATTAAAAACTACCCACAAATCCATTCACCTCCCATCCACCCTTAATATTAAAAGAACTCTTAAATAAGTTAATTGCTTCAGAATAATGAATTTTCAATAATAAAGACTCCTTAATATTTGGTAGTTCTTTACACTTGAGAAGTCGGCTTGGAGCAGTGAAACCTTAGGTTGTGTTTTAATATTATTTTTTATGCTGGTCTGGTTTAATTTTGGATTTGGGGTAGTTTTGATTTTTATATTGACTAGTTTAGCTTTATGCTTGTATTGTTTATATATATATATATATATATATATATATATATATATATATATATATATATATATATATATATATATATATATATATATATATATATATATATATATGAATGCATTACGAATGTTTTATATATGTGTGTCTATTTTATTTTTCTTAATTTTATTTTCTGTTTTCAGGTTCCATGTATTACTCACCAACCTATTACTAACTTCAAGATACAAGGGTATAATCAATGATTAATTATTTGATAGATTCAAATGAAATGAATGTTTATCAAAAGGATCTGATGTTTATCTGTATACTTTATATTTTTATTAAAAACAACTGTTCAAAATTAATGACTAAAGTGTTGTCAAAGTTATTTTTATTTACATCACAATATATATAAATAAAATTATTCAAACAATACAATAATTAATACAGTAAAAAATATTTTAAAAATAAATATATACCACAATTAAAATGTGGTATTTATTTATTTTTTAAAATATTTTACTGTATTAATTATTGTATTGTTTTGAATAACTATATATATTTTATTATAATTGGAATACAGACATTGATTAATATATATATATATATATATATATATATATATATTAATCAATGAGATCTATATATATATTATATATATATATATATATATATATATATATATATATATATATATAATATTGTAATTATAACAAAAATAATAAATGTAAAGGTAAAACTATTAAAAATAATGTTTACATCTACAGAAGAACTTTCCTTTAGTTTTTTAAACCTGCCTCAAGCCATTAAATTCATATATATATATATATATATATATATATATATATATATATATATATATATATATATATATATATATATATATATATATATATATATATATATTGTACCCTTACTTCTGGATATATAAAATAGTTTAAAATACAACTAGCTCAGTTACATTATTATGCATCATTAAAATTTGCATATTTATCTTTAATATATTTTTATATTATCATATCTTAATTAAATTTATTATCAATCATCAAAATCAATATAGTTCTAGATTATATTAATTAAATAAGTATTTATAAAATTATGAGACTGCGAAGTAAAGTTACAAAGTAATAAGCAGATTTACACTGAGTCAATATCTCCCTAGATACCGTCTCAATGGCATAAGAATACTATCACTACCCTATCACTTTACCACTACATCTATAGCATTCTTATGACTTTTAAATGAAATAAATTATCTTTAATAATACTAAAATAATTCCTAACTTTTAACTTAAAATATAATTAAATAATCTCAGGTTCTTCTAAGTTTTAAAATAATAATAATTTATGTAAATAAGTATGATGTGGGATTTTATATCAAACTTAAATACACCTAACTTATTTTAATAATAATAATAATAATAATAATAAATAAACAATTATATGTATATCTTTTATTTCATATGGTATCTTCATTTTAAAATAGATTAAAATCTTAGACTTAATAATCTGTGGCAATAAACAATACTGTATTCTTATAATGTGTATTATAATCATCTTATGACCATTGTAATATTTATGTTCATGTCAATCAATTCTTATAAAATAATGTTAAGCAAATATTGTATTCATTTCTAAAATAATAATAACAAATTCATTTTGTGCAAATATTATGTTTATTTCAAATCATCTGATGTCAAAATGCTGAGGTGAAAAATAATGAAAACTCGACACACTTTTAAAAACAAATTAACAAATTTATTTACAATAACTTCAAATAAAATTTATTTACACTATTTACAGTTTAAAATTTATGACAACAAATAAAATAAAAATAGGAATACAAATATAAGAGGCTTACACTGTTATTAACTTATGTACTTAATAAGCAATTACACATTCCTTCAAATGCTATATTAATATTATTACAGTGTGTTTTCTTAAAACTTAGATTTAAAAAAAATAAATAGTATTAATTTTTAATTATTACAAATAATAATACATGTCAAGATTATCTATGTAGCATGTGTACATAATGTAGCTTTACTTATTAAATAGCTACATTAATTAAGTATTACCATTTATAATATGTTATCATGTATTCACTTTATTACTAGCATTGCTTAATATCTGTATATAAAATCAATATCTCTTTATAATGTAAAACGAATGATTGGCTATAATTATATTCCACCTAATGTAATTCCTGTTATATGTTTTATAAAATATGCATTCTATATCTGTATTATTCAAACATTAATATTTAAATCATTTATCAATTTTAAATTCATAAAACATTACATTAGATAAATTTTATGATTCCTTTCTGTGTAAAATCATTATTTTACCCTATGTGCTTTACTAACCTTTCTAATAAATTTCTATCTATAAAACATATTCTAAACTTATTTAAAACATTTTCCGGAAAACAAATATCAACTTCAAATAAAATATTCATTATCCAAATTACTCATACTATATTGTCTATACTTAGTAAACTTTTCAATCTAAATATAGGCTTCTACTCATAACGTAACTTAACTTATTCAATAAACAAAATACACAAAAATATAGACTTTTAAAATCCTTTTCTAAATTGCAAAAATAAAATAATTACTTAGATAAATAATAAACATCATTTTAATACTAAGCATAAATAAAAAATATCAAAATTATTTACGAAAGAATCATATAATTATTTCTAAACTTTTTACGTAATGTTATGTCATGTTTATATTATAAATTTAAAAAAATTATGCATATTTTAATAACGTTTGCTGTCAATATAATGTATGTGTTTTCATAATATATTTATCCATTCATTCTACAACAACATAATATTCAGTTGATCTAAAGAAAAACATATTAAATTCATTAAAAATCATTATACAATATTTTTACCATAATAATAATAATGTCCATTCTGCTATCCAGTATTCTTCGGAATTTGCAGCTTCATAAAATAAAAATCATTCACATTTTCACTCATAAACATTCATTAGAATATTCCGTGTTATATTAATTATAAAATAAGTTTATGTAATTAATTATTATATTATTTTTAAGTTACTATTTAATAAATGTACCTAACCTACTTTTTAAGAGTTTAATAATATTTTAAATTTTATGTTAAATAAATAAAATAAAATAAAAATCATATTACATAGTCCAGCGTTGATTTTTGTCCTACCATAAAGTTCTAACAAATATCCTCCGTATAAAGTCAATAAAACACTATTTCCTGTTCCGTTGTATCACGTGTTTCTTGAAAGTTTATAATAAAAATGATAACGTTCTTTTTTTAAAAAAAAAAAAAAGTTCCAATAAGAAAACAAATAAAATTAAAATAGTTTATAAGTTCTTTGGATCCAATTCTTCATCAATTATTATTTGAAAGTTATTATTTCAACTTAGTTTATAATTGATAAATTGTCATTTAATTATTTTTCAATTAACTTGGTTTGGCTTAGTTTAACTTGATTTGGATATCCATGTATTACTTGCGCATTTGTAAATACCATATTCCGGTAAGAATTAATTTTTCCATCTATAACGTCCAGCGTTTAGATAACTTTAATAAAATAATTTTATTATATTACGATTTTTAAAATACTTATACTTATAATATATTTGCCTTTTCAAATTATTAATCTCTAGTCTTTTAAGCATAAAGACTTAACAAGGCAAGTATTTATTTAAAATTACTACTGCATCTTATATCTTTCCATAAGATATACATTTTACTTCTATAATTTGTCAAAATACTTTCTTTTACAGAAATATTTATATTTTTTTAAAATATCTATTAGTAATAGACAATAGTAATTTAACTTTTGAAAACTATTTTTAGTCCAAAATACTACTTTTCTCCATCTTGTAGTTTTATGTACTAATCCAGCGTCTGTTATTTCTATAGCATAAAGTTTCTGATATATTTCTCCGATACGTGATGTTTCCATTGATTATTTGTACGTAAATTGAGTTTCGATATTGAGAAGACGATAGGGAATATTAAGTTTCTACTGCATATTCATTACTTTAAAATATTATAAATTATTCAATAACACTCTTATGATTTTACAACTGATTTTAAGAGCGTTTATAAATTTACTTGGCTATTTTTTTAATAGCACAAACGACTTAGAAGTTTTATTGTAGAGAGACCCCCTCAACAATTGAATCCAGCTTATATACTGCCAGAAACACCTTATCTGATTGGTAGGTTTAAACAATCAAAATTTCTTATTTACATATTTACCAACACAATATTAAAAATAAATAATGACTTATTTAATATTTGATAATTTTATCAAATTCTTTCAAAACAATATTTATCGTTTATTCAAATCTATTAAACATTCTTTTGAAATATTATTCTCACTTAATTTAAATCTTAACTTTTATAAAATCATTTAAAATAAACTAAATCTTTTTAAATACGTTATATTTTTAAGACAATATTTTTAAAATCAAATTTAATATTTTACATTAATATCTTTATTTTTTTAATACGTGATAACTCACGTATTATTTATAAATTTATAACATGATTTTGTAAAATAATAATTGCAACTTTATTAGACAACTTCCACGCGTGTGTATAACATCTGTTCTCTATAACACAAGAACGCTTGTCTAAAAATAAACTTAACAATTGCTTTTTTTAAAAACAAATATTTATTTTTTAAAAATAAATAAGATATTATATCAGATTTTAAAATAATTATTTGATATGATTAAAATCAAATATTAATCTCCATTTAAGTACTTATAATTTAAAATATTTCTATTCACTTTTAACATATATTTTGAATTTAATAAATATCTTGTCTAATTTTAACTTGATCTTTTAAATACTTTAGCTTCAAACATTTGTTATTAAATTTATTAATGCAGTATTACATCATAATCATCATCATTTTAATATCTTCTCAATACCAACACAATTCACATACCAAATACTCATAGATTGCTTTAATTAAACTTATGGTAACATTACCACAAGCAAAGTCAACATCACACATTTAAAATACTTCTTAAATTTAAAATTTTCTACTAAATTAGCACAAAACTTAAATGGTGACCCATATAAAAGGGCACAATATATATATATATATATATGTTTGATATTTGTATTTGTTTCACAATATATGTAATATACAAATCAATATATATATCAAAATACAGTACAATTTATATAAATTATATTCTTTTAGAAGTACTTTTGACTATACACTTTGTAGTCTTTATCAATGATATAACGTTTTATAGTTGATAAAGACTACAAAGTGTATAGTCAAAAGTACTTCTAAAAGAATATAATTTATATAAATTGTACTGTATTTTGATATATATATTGATTTGTATATTACAATATATATATATATATATATATATATATATATATATATATATATATATATATATATATATATATATATAGTGTGTAAGGATTACTTACAATCGTAGTAAAGTAACCTATCCAAATGTAATATCAAAACATAAATAAAATAAAAAAATGTAAGTTTATAATTAGAAAGCTTATTTTATATATATATATATAAATTAATTCAAGCCCTAATATCTTATGTTAAAACAATAGATATTTAAATAGTTATTAATAAAATTAATAACTTTAAAAATATTTAATTATTCACACACACACACACACACATATATATATATATATATATATATATAACTGTTTATAAAAGAGGTAGTCATGGAGATCAACTCAGGTCAATGTTGTATCTAAGCAACTAAAAGAAAAGAAATAGAATTTAGAGTCTAATTATAAATTATCATTATTTTAATAATAGGAAAATATTAAATCAGGAAAAGCAAATATTATATATGTTAAGGAAGGTCAATATAAAAATAAAATAAAATTTTTACTAATTTAATCCAATTTTTTGCTAAAGAGCTAACCACAATTCTTGTTTATTTTGATATGTTCAAAATATGAACATATCAAAAGAAGATGGATTAATAACTATAAAGAATTTTTTTTCACAATAGAAATTTTATTTTAAAATAACCCTAAATTCGTTCTATAAAAAGAGTAGATAAACTATTATTGAATTTCATCTTTTATACTTTAAATAGGAATTATCTACATATTTTGATTTATAAATCATTAAACTTTAGAATATTGTTTTAAACAGAAATTCTAACAAAGAGAAACTTCTCCAAAATATTTACTTAAATTGAAATCATACATTTTAAGAAGATATAAAATTACTGCGAATGTATTGTAGCTAAACACCATTTGTCATTGGATGGAAAACTGATGTTTTAACTAAAGAATGTAATTATATTTCATTCACAATGCCTAAAATATATCTGTATTTTCATAATATAATTTTCAATGAGAAATTGTTTGTAAGCAAAGTAATCTGGAAAAGAAGATTCCAACTACAAACAATATAAGCAAACTTAATTATTGTAATATCTTGACTGCCTCTGCAATGATCAATGAAGAAACAACATGGAACTTTATTATTAATGAACATTCTTTGTCCCATCATGAAGGGGATAGAACAATACTTTTTGAAACAACATATCAGAATTGATTTGTGTGTTATATACTTTTGACATCTAATTTTTTTTTTTTTCAAAATGGATTCATACTGTGAGTACTTTATTTCAGAAAATTATCTAGGTGAATACAAATAGAAGATCATTATGTTAAACAATTTTTTTTTTTATTTAATAAAATTTAGGTCTTCCATTTAAAAAAAAGAAGTGACATTGACCCAGGTAAATTTAAGACTAACTCATACTGAGAATAAAAGTTTTTTTTTTTTTCAATATTGAATGTATACATGATAAAGCAGAATTTTGTTTATTACTAATTTTAATTAACATAGTACTATTTGTAACAATTTTTGTGTTAAATATTAATGGTGAATGTTACATACACACACAGACATATATATATATATATTATAAATAAATTATTTTTATAACAATACCTCCCTCATATTCTCACAAAACACGACGCTCTAAACATATCTTATAATCAAGTATCTATTTATTTATATCAGGATATTAATCTAAATACATATTTACCCTGACCTAATTAAATATATATTGTCTCACAACTATTTTTCTTATAATATATTTATATTATATGAATAATTTATGAATGATTATTTTGGCAAATACGTTTTTTTTCATTTATTTATGGTAAAATTAATAAAAACAAAAATCACAACAAAATTTTAAACCATGTTTTTTTTTATATCTTTTTTAATTTAATGATTTGGAAGAATGTATTTAGAATTGCTAACTAATTTATTATAAGAAAGAAAAATTACTCTTTAAAGACCAAATATAAGGCATACCATGACACATTTTCTTGGACTATGCACTTCAAATTAATATGTTTGTATTAAAAGTTAAATAAATTATCTAACTTCTCTTTCAATAAATTATCTTTTTTTTTTTTTTTGCTTCTTCCTTTACATAATACAAGTAATCACCTTATTAGCCATAATTTTACAAAATACATTTTATTTATATAATAATTGATCATATAATTTATAAACTAATTATCTTTTATTATACATTTAATAATGTGGATAACTCTAAAGATATATTTCCAAGTAATTCCTTAAAATAGTATAATTATTACAAACTATACAGTTTCGAATATACAAATGTCACACACACAATATCTAAAAATTGAAAATCAATACATGAATTTATGCTTACACATATGAGAATGTAATCTATTATTAATATCATATCAGATATAAAATAAGAAATGTGATTTTGGCAAAATAAGTAGTCTATTTTTAAAATTAAAAAAAAAATATTAATGATTTTTTAAAACAAATTGCTGAACATATTGCATATTGTTTTGTATTTAAAATAGAATAATAATGAGCTGCAAAAATAAATCAAGTCACAAACTATTGTTTTATTCTATTGTTATATTTCAGTATGACCTAATGGCCCTTTAGAATAGGATTTTGAAAAGAGATTACATATTATCTTTAAAAGAATAAAAAAGATCAAAGTCAAAATATCACTATATAAAATAAAGTTAGAAAAAAATTCAATTGGCATATTTAACATATAACAAGCTTATAAAAATAAATGATTGCCTAATTATATATATAACATATTAAATATGTTATATATATATGAAACATCTTAAATACTATATCAGGTATTGCATTATATTTTACTGTGAATAAATGTAAAATAAATAAAATGTCTGTTAATTAAAACAAAATTGTAATTATAATTCAAATAATAAATTTAAAGGTTTACAAACTATTATAAACTATCCTTAAATCCTCAGAGTTTTGGGTAATTTCTTAAACCTACCTCAACCACCATTAAATTAAAAAAAACAACAAAGCGGAAGCAACTGTCATCATTTCAGATCCCATGAATCTCTTAATTTAATATTAGCAGCTTGTCAATTTATTAAATGCATTTTATTCCTGTTTATAAAAATTGCCTCTTTAATTTTTCTTTTATTATGGTTTCTCTCCTCATGAAGAATTTTCACATTTTCAAAATCAAATTTAAATTTATATTTACACTTTTTTTTCATGATCAAAGAAAACTGAAGGAGACATCAAATCACCATTATTTTTACTTTTTACACACTTATATAAAAATTCATATTCCCTCAATCTCTCATCAATACTGCACCTAGATTCACATATCTATGATAGCATACAATCACAAAAAATTTGATATATGACATTACTTTTCTGTTTGACAGGTATGATATCCTTAGAATTATTGACTAATTTATTAATATTGTTTGGAACGTACAATGAAACATTAAACATATATATATATATATATAATTATTCAAAACAATAAATAATAAACAAACAAACACTAATTTAAAAAAATATATCAACCTTCAATAAAAGTTCAATCACTTAACTATATTGTATTGTAAACTGAATTAAAATGGATAAAAAAAAAATAAATTTAAAATTAATTAACCTTAATATGTCATACATCTATATTTCACAACTCTTTTAATTTATTAATTGTTGCCAAACAATTATTCATTTTTTGAAAAGTTAGGAAACAATAAAAAAATTTATGGTGTATGAAAAAATTATTTTTTTTTACTTTTTAGTTTTTTTTATAAACAATTTTAGAGTATATTTAAAAACAATATAAATAGTTGAAAATACTTCTAAATAATTATATTTTTTATATATTTTTTTATTAATTATAATATTTTAATATTATTATAATTAATATAATTAATAAAATATATATAATAATAAAAAAAATATATATATATATATATATATACTTAAAAAATCACTTGTGGATTTGAAATAAATAGAATAGATATCCATTGTTTACTATTAGTCTTCATTGCCTTTAAATCATTATAACTTTTTTAAATTGACATAAAGTATTGTTTATTTGTTCCATATTATAACCAACATCAAGGAATTCCTTGGCAAATATCTCAATATTTTTCAATTTATCACTTTGATAACAACATAATTTTTCATTCGAAACAAAAAAATCTAAAATTTGCCATATTATGCATCATTGGTACTTTGATTTGCAATTTATATATCCTCTTTTTTGCAGTGGCTTAATTATTAATTTACACTTTGATATACTGTTATCTCTTGTAATAATTAAATCTAAATATTTAATATTTTTTGTCCAGTTCCTTTTCAGTAGTCCATTTCAAGTCATTCAACTTATTTAATTCCTATACAAGCAAATTTATAGTATTAGTATTTCCACAAACAAAAACACCAACCACATATCTTTTATAAATTTTAATATCTCCAAAAGTACACAAATTTAAAATACTATGCTCATATGTAGATAAACCAAAATTTCAAACTTGTGCAACTACAGACAGACCCATAGGCCAACCTTTAGACATTTTATAATATTGAACTTCAAAACATGCAACAATGTTATCATTAAAATTTTTTAAAGAATCAACAATAATCTTTATCATATATTTACAAATACTTTTACTTTTTAATGTATGCTCAATTGTTTTTATGGAATTCATTCTATCAAAACATCCATATATTTCTGCCAACTCCAATGAAGCAATAACATCATTCTCATCAATCACCAAATTTTTAATACTATTTACAAAGTCAATCGATGAAGCAATTGTATGTTTCCCAAATTCTAAAAAAATCTTATAAATCTTACCAATATATATATATATATATGGGTGGGTGGTGGGTGGGTGTGTGGGTGGGTGGTGTGTGTGTGGGTATGTATGTGGGTGTGTGCATGCTTGTTGACAATATGTCAATATATTGATAAAGTTAAAATGCAAATGGAAAAACCTGGTTTCTTTTTGACTGAAGTATATAATATGGATGGTCAAAGAATAAAATTTATTAACGATATTTTAAAAAGTGCTAAAAATAAAGTTTTCAGTCATAATGCATACTCTATGATATATCCTTCTTGTGCTATATGTCCTCGTATTTTTGCAAATATAAAATTACATAAAGAAGGTAATCATTTGCAAGTTATGATAGAGTATGGAGGTTCATTTATGTATCAGACATCTAAATAAATTGGCAAGCTTATACAAGATTTTTTAGGATTTGGGGAAAATACTATTCCTTCATCGTTTGACATTGTAAATAATAATAAAAATCTGGTGATTGATGAGAATGGCGTTATTGCTTCATTGGATGTTACAGAAATGTATGGATCTGATGATAGAATGAATTGCATAAAAATATTTGAACATACATTAAAAAGTAAAAGTATATGTAAATATATGATAAAGTTTATTGTTGATTCTTTAAAAAATTTTAATGATAAATTGTTGTATTTTTTGAAGGTCAATATTATAAAATATCTAAAGGTTGGCCTATGGTTTCACCTGTAGTTGCACAAGTTTGAAATTTGTTTTATCTACATATGAGAGTAGTATTTTAAATATGTGTACTTTTGGAGATATACAAAAAATATGTGGATGATGTTTTTGTTTGTGGAATTACTAATACTATAAATTTTACTGTAAGAAGAATTAAATAAGTTGAATGGCTTGAAACGGACTATTGAAATGGAACAGGACAAAAATATTAAATATTTAGATTTAATTATTACAAGAGATAACAGTATATTAAATTATAAATTAATAATTAAGCCCTGCAAAAAGAGGTTATATGAATTATAAATCAAAAAGTGCCAATGATGCATAAGATGGCAAATTTTATATCTTTTTTGATTCGGAATGAAAATTTATATCATTACCAAAGTGATAAATTGGAAAAAATATTGAGATATTTGTCAAGGAATTGCAGTTGATGTTGGTTATAAAATTGAACAAGTAAACAATACTTTATGTCAATTTAAAAAAAAAGTTATAATGATTTAAAGGAAATGAAGGTTGATAGTAAATAATGGATATCTATTTCATTTATTTCAAATCCACAAGTGAATTTTTTTATGGTATATAAGAGTGTGTTTAATGTTTCATTCTCTGTTCCAAACAATAATTAATAAATTAATCAATAATTCTAAGGATGTAATACCTGTCAATCTGAAAAGTAATGTCATAATCAATTTTCTGTCATTGTATGCTATCATAAAGTAGATGAATATAGGTTGCAGTATTGAGAAGAGATTGAGGAGGATGAATTGTTATAGTAAGCATGTAAAAAAGTACAAATAATGGCAATTTAATGTCTTCTTCAGTTTTTATTTGATCATCAAAAAACATGTAAATATAAATTTAAATTTGATTTTTGAAAATGTGAAATTCTTCTGAGTAAGAAAAACATAATAAAAGAAAAATTAAACAGTGAATTTTTATAAACAGGAATAAAATGCATTTAATAAATTGACATGCTGCTAACATTGAAAATATGAGATTCATAGGATTTGAGTTAATGATGTTTGCTTCGGCTTTGTTTTTTTTTTTTTAATTTAATGGCAGTTGAGGCAGGTTTAAGAAATTAACTGACAGTACTTCTGTGGATTTAAGGATTGTTTATAATAGTTTGTAAACGATTAAATTTATTATTTCAATTATAGTAATAGTTTTAACAAGGCTGTAAACCTTAGCAATGAGCGTCTGAAAAAATCGTCACTAGGGACCTCTGTAGGTCTTTAAAACACATGCTTATGCTATGAATAAAAGAGAGAATCCCTTCTTTACTTCGACCTACTTTTATATATAAATAGGTGAAGCAGAAGTGTTTTGATCTAAGAGTGTGAAGCTATTAAATACTTCACTAATTAAGTCCACAATTCTTATAATACATTAATACTCGCGAAATCTTACGATTTACTATGAGTTAATGAAAAAATCTTATAGTAAGAAATATATTACGATAATTTAAAGTTGTAATTATAAATTTATTAAACGCTCACTATTATTTCAGTAATAGTTTTAACAAGGCTGTAAACCTTAGCAATGAGCGTCTGAAAAAATCGTCACTAGGGACCTCTGTAGGTCTTTAAAACACATGCTTACGCTATGAAGAAAAGAGAGAATCCCTTCTTTACTTCGACCTACTTTTATATATAAATAGGTGAAGCAGAAGTGTTTTGATCTAAGAGTGTGAAGCTATTAAATACTTCACTAATTAAGTCCACAATTCTTATAATACATTAATACTCGCGAAATCTTACGATTTACTATGAGTTAATGAAAAAATCTTATAGTAAGAAATATATTACGATAATTTAAAGTTGTAATTATAAATTTATTAAACGCTCACTATTATTTCAGTAATAGTTTTAACAAGGCTGTAATATATTTCTTACTATAAGATTTTTTCATTAACTCATAGTAAATCGTAAGATTTCGAGTATTAATGTATTATAAAATTGTGGACTTAATTAGTGAAGTATTTAATAGCTTCACACTCTTAGATCAAAACACTTCTGCTTCACCTATTTATATATAAAAGTAGGTCGAAGTAAAGAAGGATTCTCTCTTTTCTTCATAGCGTAAGCATGTGTTTTAAAGACCTACAGAGGTTCCTAGTGACGATTTTTCAGACGCTCATTGCTAAGGTTTACAGCCTTGTTAAAACTATTACTGAAATAATAGTGACATTTAATAAATTTATAATTACAACTTTAAATTATCGTAATATATTTCTTACTATAAGATTTTTTCATTAACTCATAGTAAATCGTAAGATTTCAGTGAGTATTAATGTATTATAAGAATTGTGGACTTAATTAGTGAAGTATTTAATAGCTTCACACTCTTAGATCAAAACACTTCTGCTTCACCTATTTATATATAAAAGTAGGTCAAAGTAAAGAAGGGATTCTCTCTTTTCTTCATAGCGTAAGCATGTGTTTTAAAGACCTACAGAGGTCCCTAGTGACGATTTTTTCAGACGCTCATTGCTAAGGTTTACAGCCTTGTTAAAACTATTACTGAAATAATAGTGAGCGTTTAATAAATTTATAATTACAACTTTATATTTCAATTATAATATATATATAATTTGTCATCACCATTTCATTCATATCTAGTGACTACGTAAGTCCTGGTATAGATTCAAATGGTAAAAATACCAAGTAATTAAATAATCTTCATCTTCATTAATTTTTAGTATAGCATGAAGACATAATTCTGTAAATAAAACATGTGTTTTAAGTATATACACACAAATAATTATAAACTTAGTTCATAATCCTAATCATGTCATAACTATAACAAATATAATCAAAATATTGCAAATTCAATATTATGATAATTAATAACAGCACAAATCAGCATCAACAACACTAAATATTTTTATTGTAATTTTAAAAATAAAACACTTTGTTTAATAATCACATATAAGTTAGCTTTATCTGCTTTCAGCATAGTTATACCATTTTAAAGTATATAAACAAAATATTTTTTATCACTAAGAATTTTTACAATTATGTGTTTCAGCTTATTTTGAGATATCAGTGACTTATGGTTTAATGCACAAATGTACTAAAAATTCTTATTCCAAATTACTCCTTCACAGCTACTGCATACAAAATAAACTATGAAAAAAAAAAACTTTGTAACAAATGGGCTATCATTCAAACAATTTCCACCTTGTCATTTAAAGATAGTTGTATAGATATTATTTACTAACTTTATTCTTTTCAAATGTATTAGGACACTCTTATAATAATAACATTAACAAAATGATAATGGGTTCTTGAATGATAAGCAAATTATCCTAATTGAACTCATTTTTAGGTTAAAGTAAACTAATTAAATGGGTTTAAATACGCAATTTTAACCACATTGAATTTTAGAAAATTGGTAAAAGATTAGATGGATGGTTTGAAACTACAAAGTTATTATGAGATTATAACTCACAGAAAGATACATTGCAAGTCAGCCACGCTAGTTCAAAACAGTAGTGTCCGCTTTACATGCAGGCCAGGCCTAGGTTTTCTGTAGATTGTCAGCCCATATATAAATGTATACTACTCCAGTCTGTCTGAAATATATATCAATGTACTTTGGTACAATATATATATATATATATATATAATTTGTCACAATTCTGAGTAACCTTTTCCATTTTGAAGCAGTAGACTGGTTTCTTGCCATCTTTGGGAAAAGTAGGATATGGTAATGGTTTTCTACATACAATGATATATATTTCAGACAGACTGGGTAGTATACATTTATATATGGGCTGACAATCTACAGAAAACCTGGGCCTGGCCTGCATGTAAAGCGGACACTACTGTTTTGAACTAGCAGTGGCTGACTTGCAATGTATCTTTCTGTGAGTTATAATCTCATAATAACTTTGTAGTTTCAAACCATCCATCTAATCTTTTACCAATTTTCTAAAATTCAATGTGGAATTAAAAATTGCAGTATTTAAAACAGGCCATTTAATTAGTTTACTTTAACTTAAAATGATTTCAATTAAGATAATTTGCTTATCATTCAAGAACCCATTATCATTTGTTAATGTTCTTGTTACAAGAGTGTCCCATTATATTTGAAAAGAATAGTTAGTAAATAATATCTATACAACTATCTTTAATGACAAGGTGGAAATTGTTTGAATATAGCTCACATTGTTAAAATATGAGTTTATTTTGTATGCAGCTAGCTGTGAGGAGAATTTGAATAAGAATTTTTAGTACATTTTGTGCATAACTATAAGTCATGATATTTAAAATAAGCTGAAACACATAATTGTAAAAAAAATCTTAGTGATAAAAATATTTTGTTTATATGGCTTAAAATGGTATAACTATGCAGAAAGCAGATAAAGCTAACTTATATGTGATTATTAAACAAAGTGTTTTATTTTTAAATTTACAATAAAATATTTAGTGTTGTTGATGCTGATTTGTGCTGTTATTAATTATCATAATATTGAATGTTGCAATATTTTGATTATATTTGTTATAGTTATGACATGATAAGTATATGAACTAAGTTTATAATTATTTTGTGGCCTATGTACTTAAAACACATGTTTTATTTACAGAATTATGTGCTTCATGCTATACATAAAAATTAATGAAGATGAAGATTTTTAATTACTTGGTATTTACCATTTGAATCTATAGCAGGACTTACGTAATCATAGATATGAATGAAATGGTGATGACAAATTATATATATATTATAATTGAAATATAAAGTTGTAATTATAAATTTATTAAACGCTCACTATTATTTCAGTAATAGTTTTAACAAGGCTGTAAACCTTAGCAATGAGCGTCTGAAAAAATCGTCACTAGGGACCTCTGTAGGTCTTTAAAACACATGCTTACGCTATGAAGAAAAGAGAGAATCCCTTCTTTACTTTGACCTACTTTTATATATAAATAGGTGAAGCAGAAGTGTTTTGATCTAAGAGTGTGAAGCTATTAAATACTTCACTAATTAAGTCCACAATTCTTATAATACATTAATACTCGCGAAATCTTACGATTTACTATGAGTTAATGAAAAAATCTTATAGTAAGAAATATATTACGATAATTTAAAGTTGTAATTATAAATTTATTAAATGCTCACTATTATTTCAGTAATAGTTTTAACAAGGCTGTATACCTTAGCAATGAGCGTCTGAAAAAATCGTCACAAGGAACCTCTGTAGGTCTTTAAAACACATGCTTACGCTATGAAGAAAAGAGAGAATCCCTTCTTTACTTCGACCTACTTTTATATATAAATAGGTGAAGCAGAAGTGTTTTGATCTAAGAGTGTGAAGCTATTAAATACTTCACTAATTAAGTCCACAATTCTTATAATACATTAATACTCGCGAAATCTTACGATTTACTATGAGTTAATAAAAAAATCTTATAGTAAGAAATATATTACAGCCTTGTTAAAACTATTACTGAAATAATAGTGAGCATTTAATAAATTTATAATTACAACTTTAAATTATCGTAATATATTTCTTACTATAAGATTTTTTCATTAACTCATAGTAAATCGTAAGATTTCGCGAGTATTAATGTATTATAAGAATTGTGGACTTAATTAGTGAAGTATTTAATAGCTTCACACTCTTAGATCAAAACACTTCTGCTTCACCTATTTATATATAAAAGTAGGTCGAAGTAAAGAAGGATTCTCTCTTTTCTTCATAGCGTAAGCATGTGTTTTAAAGACCTACAGAGGTCCCTAGTGACGATTTTTTCAGACGCTCATTGCTAAGGTTTACAGCCTTGTTAAAACTATTACTGAAATAATAGTGAGCGTTTAATAAATTTATAATTACAACTTTAAATTATCGTAATATATTTCTTACTATAAGATTTTTTCATTAACTCATAGTAAATCGTAAGATTTCGCGAGTATTAATGTATTATAAGAATTGTGGACTTAATTAGTGAAGTATTTAATAGCTTCACACTCTTAGATCAAAACACTTCTGCTTCACCTATTTATATATAAAAGTAGGTCGAAGTAAAGAAGGGATTCTCTCTTTTCTTCATAGCGTAAGCATGTGTTTTAAAGACCTACAGAGGTCCCTAGTGACGATTTTTTCAGATGCTCATTCCTAAGGTTTACAGCCTTATTAAAACTATTACTATAATTGAAATAATAAATGTAATCATTTACAAACTATTATAAACAATCCTTAAATCCACAGAAGTACTGTCAGTTAATTTCTTAAACCTGCCTCAACTGCCATTAAATTAAAAAAAAAAAAAAATGAAGCCGAAGCAAACATCATTAATTCAAATCCTATGAATCTCATATTTTAATGTTAGCAGCATGTCGATTTATTAAATGCATTTTATTCCTGTTTATAAAAATTGCCTCTTTAATTTTTCTTTTATTATGGTTTTTCTACTCAGGAAGAATTTCACATTTTCAAAATCAAATTTAAATTTATATTTACATGTTTTTTGATGATCAAAGAAAACTGAAGAAGACATTAAATTGCCATTATTTGTACTTTTTACATGCTTATATAACAATTCATCCTCCTCAATCTCTTCTCAATCCTGCACCTAGATTCATCTACTTATGATAGCATACAATGACAGAAAATTGTATTATGACATTACTTTTCTGCTTGACAGGTATTACATCCTTAGAATTATTGATTAATTTATTAATTATTGTTTGGAACAGAGAATGAAACATTAAACACATTCTTATATGTAACCATAAAAAAATTCACTTGTGGATTTGAAATAAATGAAATAGATATCCATTATTTACTATCAACCTTCATTTCCTTTAAATCATTATAACTTTTTTTTAAATTGACATAAAGTATTGTTTACTTGTTCAATTTTATAACCAACATCAAGCAATTCCTTGACAAATATCTCAATATTTTTCAATTTATCACTTTGGTAATGATATAATTTTTCATTCCGAATCAAAAAAGATATAAAATTTGCCATCTTATGCATCATTGGCACTTTTTGATTTATAATTCATATAACCTCTTTTTTGCAGTGGCTTAATTATTAATTTATAATTTAATATACTGTTATCTCTTGTAATAATTAAATCTAAATATTTAATATTTTTGTCCTGTTCCATTTCAATAGTCCGTTTCAAGCCATTCAACTTATTTAATTCTTCTACAGTAAAATTTATAGTATTAGTAATTCCACAAACAAAAACATCATCCACATATTTTTTGTATATCTCCAAAAGTACACATATTTAAAATACTACTCTCATATGTAGATAAAACAAATTTCAAACTTGTGCAACTACAGGTGAAACCATAGGCCAACCTTTAGATATTTTATAATATTGACCTTCAAAAAATACAACAATTTTATCATTAAAATTTTTTAAAGAATCAACAATAAACTTTATCATATATTTACATATACTTTTACTTTTTAATGTATGTTCAAATATTTTTATGCAATTCATTCTATCATCAGATCCATACATTTCTGTAACATCCAATGAAGCAATAACGTCATTCTCATCAATCACCAGATTTTTATTATTATTTACAATGTCAAACGATGAAGGAATAGTATTTTCCCCAAATCCTAAAAAATCTTGTATAAGCTTGCCAATATATTTAGATGTCTGATACATAAATGAACCTCCATACTCTATCATAACTTGCAAAGGATTACCTTCTTTATGTAATTTTATATTTGCAAAAATACGAGGACATATAGCACAAGAAGGATATATCATAGAGTATGCATTATGACTGAAAGCTTTATTTTTAGCACTTTTTAAAATATTGTTAATAAATTTTATTCTTTGACCATCCATATTATATACTTCAGTCAAAAAGTAACCAGGTTTTTCCATTTGCATTTTAACTTTATCAATATATTGACATATTGTCAACAAGCATGCACACACCAACATACATACCCACACACACACCACCCACCCACACACCCACCCACCACCCACCCATATATATATATATATTGGTAAGATTTATAAGATTTTTTTAGGATTTGGGAAACATACAATTGCTTCATCGATTGACTTTGTAAATAGTATTAAAAATTTGGTGATTGATGAGAATGAAGTTATTGCTTCATTGGAGTTGGCAGAAATATATGGATGTTTTGATAGAATGAATTCCATAAAAACAATTGAGCATACATTAAAAAGTAAAAGTATTTGTAAATATATGATAAAGATTATTGTTGATTCTTTAAAAAATTTTAATGATAACATTGTTGCATGTTTTGAAGGTCAATATTATAAAATGTCTAAAGGTTGGCCTATGGGTCTGTCTGTAGTTGCACAAGTTTGAAATTTTGGTTTATCTACATATGAGCATAGTATTTTAAATTTGTGTACTTTTGGAGATATTAAAATTTATAAAAGATCTGTGGTTGATGTTTTTGTTTGTGGAAATACTAATACTATAAATTTGCTTGTATAGGAATTAAATAAGTTGAATGACTTGAAATGGACTACTGAAAAGGAACTGGACAAAAATATTAAATATTTAGATTTAATTATTACAAGAGATAACAGTATATCAAAGTGTAAATTAATAATTAAGCCACTGCAAAAAAGAGGATATATAAATTGTAAATCAAAAGTACCAATGATGCATAATATGGCAAATTTTAGATTTTTTTGTTTCGGAATGAAAAATTATGTTGTTATCAAAGTGATAAATTGAAAAATATTGAGATATTTGCCAAGGAATTCCTTGATGTTGGTTATAATATGGAACAAATAAACAATACTTTATGTCAATTTAAAAAAAAGTTATAATGATTTAAAGGCAATGAAGACTAATAGTAAACAATGGATATCTATTCTATTTATTTCAAATCCACAAGTGATTTTTAAGTATATATATATATATATATATATGTTTAATGTTTCATTGTACGTTCCAAACAATATTAATAAATTAGTCAATAATTCTAAGGATATCATACCTGTCAAACAGAAAAGTAATGTCATATATCAAATTTTTTGTGATTGTATGCTATCATAGATATGTGAATCTAGGTGCAGTATTGATGAGAGATTGAGGGAATATGAATTTTTATATAAGTGTGTAAAAAGTAAAAATAATGGTGATTTGATGTCTCCTTCAGTTTTCTTTGATCATGAAAAAAAAGTGTAAATATAAATTTAAATTTGATTTTGAAAATGTGAAAATTCTTCATGAGGAGAGAAACCATAATAAAAGAAAAATTAAAGAGGCAATTTTTATAAACAGGAATAAAATGCATTTAATAAATTGACAAGCTGCTAATATTAAATTAAGAGATTCATGGGATCTGAAATGATGACAGTTGCTTCCGCTTTGTTGTTTTTTTAATTTAATGGTGGTTGAGGTAGGTTTAAGAAATTACCCAAAACTCTGAGGATTTAAGGATAGTTTATAATAGTTTGTAAACCTTTAAATTTATTATTTGAATTATAATTACAATTTTGTTTTAATTAACAGACATTTTATTTATTTTACATTTATTCACAGTAAAATATAATGCAATACCTGATATAGTATTTAAGATGTTTCATATATATATATAACATATTTAATATGTTATATATATATATATAATTAGGCAATCATTTATTTTTATAAGCTTGTTATATGTTAAATATGCCAATTGAATTTTTTTCTAACTTTATTTTATATAGTGATATTTTGACTTTGATCTTTTTTATTCTTTTAAAGATAATATGTAATCTCTTTTCAAAATCCTATTCTAAAGGGCCATTAGGTCATACTGAAATATAACAATAGAATAAAACAATAGTTTGTGACTTGATTTATTTTTGCAGCTCATTGTTATTCTATTTTAAAGACAAAACAATATGCAATATGTTCAGCAATTTGTTTTAAAAAATCATTAATTTTTTTTTTTTTAATTTTAAAAATGGACTACTTATTTTGCCAAAATCACATTTCTTATTTTATATCTGATATGATATTAATAATAGATTACATTCTCATATGTGTAAGCATAAATTCATGTATTGATTTTCAATTTTTAGATATTGTGTGTGTGACATTTGTATATTCGAAACTGTATAGTTTGTAATAATGATACTATTTTAAGGAATTACTTGGAAATATATCTTTAGAGTTATCCACATTATTAAATGTATAATAAAAGATAATTAGTTTATAAATTATATGATCAATTATTATATAAATAAAATGTATTTTGTAAAATTATGGCTAATACGGTGATTACTTGTATTATGTAAAGGAAGAAGCAAAAAAGAAAAAAAGATAATTTATTGAAAGAGAAGTTAGATAATTTATTTAACTTTTAATACAAACATATTAATTTGAAGTGCATAGTCCAAGAAAATGTGTCATGGTATGCCTTATATTTGGTCTTTAAAGAGTAATTTTTCTTTCTTATAATAAATTAGTTAGCAATTCTAAATACATTCTTCCAAATCATTAAATTAAAAAAGATATAAAAAAAAACATGGTTTAAAATTTTGTTGTGATTTTTGTTTTTATTAATTTTACCATAAATAAATGAAAAAAAAAGTATTTGCCAAAATAATCATTCATAAATTATTCATATAATATAAATATATTATAAGAAAAATAGTTGTGAGACAATATATATTTAATTAGGTCAGAGTAAATATGTATTTAGATTAATATCCTGATATAAATAAATAGATACTTGATTATAAGATATGTTTAAAAATATATTTTGTGAGAATATGAGGGAGGTATTGTTATAAAAATAATTTATTTATAATATATATATATGTCTGTGTGTGTATGTATCATTCACCATTAATATTTAACACAAAAATTGTTACAAATAGTACTATGTTAATTAAAATTAGTAATAAACAAAATTCTGCTTTATCATGTATACATTCAATATTGAAAAAAAAAACTTTTATTCTCAGTATGAGTTAGTCTTAAATTTACCTGGGTCAATGTCACTTCTTTTTTTTAAATGGAAGACCTAAATTTTATTAAATAAAAAAAAATTGTTTAACATAATGATCTTCTATTTGTCTTCACCTAGATAATTTTCTGAAATAAAGTACTCACAGTATGAATCCATTTTGAAAACAAAAAAAAAAATAAAATTTAGATGTCAAAAGTATATAACACACAAATCAATTCTGATATGTTGTTTCAAAAAGTATTGTTCTATCCCCTTCATGATGGGACAAAGAATGTTCATTAATAATAAAGTTCCATGTTGTTTCTTCATTGATCATTGCAGAGGCAGTCCAGATATTACAATAATTAAGTTTGCTTATATTGTTTGTAGTTGGAATCTTCTTTTCCAGATTACTTTGCTTACAAACAATTTCTCATTGAAAATTATATTATGAAAATACAGATATATTTTAGGCATTGTGAAGGAAATATAATTACATTCTTTAGTTAAAACATCAGTTTTCCATCCAATGACAAATGGTGTTTAGCTACAACTATATCTTCTTAAAATGTTTGATTTCAATTTAAGTAAATATTTTGGAGAAGTTTCTCTTTGTTAGAATTTCTGTTTAAAACAATATTCTAAAGTTTAATGATTTATAAATCAAAATATGTAGATAATTCCTATTTAAAGTATAAAAGATGAAATTCAATAATAGTTTATCTACTCTTTTTATAGAACGAATTTAGGGTTATTTTAAAATAAAATTTCTATTGTGAAAAAAAATTCTTTATAGTTATTAATCCATCTTCTTTTGATATGTTCATATTTTGAACATATCAAAATAAACAAGAATTGTGGTTAGCTCTTTAGCAAAAAATTGGATTAAATTAGTAAAAATTTTATTTTATTTTTATATTGACCTTCCTTAACATATATAATATTTGCTTTTCCTGATTTAATATTTTCCTATTATTAAAATAATGATAATTTATAATTAGACTCTAAATTCTATTTCTTTTCTTTTAGTTGCTTAGATACAACATTGACCTGAGTTGATCTCCATGACTACCTCTTTTATAAACAGTTATATATATATATATATATATATATATGTGTGTGTGTGTGTGTGTGAATAATTAAATATTTTTAAAGTTATTAATTTTATTAATAACTATTTAAATATCTATTGTTTTAACATAAGATATTAGGGCTTGAATTAATTTATATATATATATATAAAATAAGCTTTCTAATTATAAACTTACATTTTTTTATTTTATTTATGTTTTGATATTACATTTGGATAGGTTACTTTACTACGATTGTAAGTAATCCTTACACACTATATATATATATATATATATATATATATATATATATATATATATATATATATATATATATATATATATATGTAATATACAAATCAATATATATATCAAAATACAGTACAATTTATAAATTATATTTTTTAGAAGTACTTTCGACTCATACACTTTGTAGTCTTTATCAACTATAAAACGTTATATCATTGATAAAGACTACAAAGTGTATAGTCAAAAGTACTTCTAAAAGAATATAATTTATATAAATTGTACTGTATTTTGATATATATATTGATTTGTATATTACATATATTGTGAAACGAATACAGATATCAAACTTTATATATATATATATATATTGTGCCCTTTTGTATGGGTCACCATTTAAGTTTTGTGCTAATTTAGTAGAAAATTTTAAATTTAAGAAGTATTTTAAATGTGTGATGTTGACTTTGCTTGTGGTAATGTTACCATAAGTTTAATTAAAGCAATCTATGAGTATTTGATATGTGAATTGTGTTGGTATTGAGAAGATATTTAAATGATGATGATTATGATGTAATACTGCATTAATAAATTTAATAACAAATGTTTGAAGCTAAAGTATTTAAAAGACAAGTTAAAATTAGATAAAGATATTTATTAAATTCAAAATATATGTTAAAAGTGAATAGAAATATTTTAAATTATAAGTACTTAAATGGAGATTAATATTTGATTTTAATCATATCAAATAATTATTTTAAAATCTGATATAATATCTTATTTATTTTTAAAAATAAATATTTGTTTTTAAAAAAGCAATTGTTAAGTTTATTTTTAGACAAGCGTTCTTGTGTTTTAAAGAACAGATGTTATACACACGCGTGGAAGTTGTCTAATAAAGTTGCAATTATTATTTTACAAAATCATGTTATAAATTTATAAATAATACGTGAGTTATCACGTATTAAAAAAATAAAGATATTAATGTAAAATATTAAATTTGATTTTAAAAATATTGTCTTAAAAATATAACGTATTTAAAAAGATTTAGTTTATTTTAAATGATTTTATAAAAGTTAAGATTTAAATTAAGTGAGAATAATATTTCAAAAGAATGTTTAATAGATTTAAATAAACGATAAATATTGTTTTGAAAGAATTTGATAAAATTATCAAATATTAAATAAGTCATTATTTATTTTTAATATTGTGTTGGTAAATATGTAAATAAGAAATTTTGATTGTTTAAACCTACCAATCAGATAAGGAGTTTCTGGCAGTATATAAGCTGGATTCAATTGTTGAGGGGGTCTCTCTATAATAAAACTTCTAAGTCGTTTGTGCTATTAAAAAAATAGCCAAGTAAATTTATAAACGCTCTTAAAAATCAGTTGTAAAATCATAAGAGTGTTATTGAATAATTTATAATATTTTAAAGTAATGAATATGCAGTAGAAACTTAATATTCCCTATCGTCTTCTCAATATCGAAACTCAATTTACGTACAAATAATCAATGGAAACATCACGTATCGGAGAAATATATCAGAAACTTTATGCTATAGAAATAACAGACGCTGGATTAGTACATAAAACTACAAGATGGAGAAAAGTAGTATTTTGGACTAAAAATAGTTTTCAAAAATTAAATTACTATTGTCTATTACTAATAGATATTTTAAAAAAATATAAATATTTCTGTAAAAGAAAGTATTTTGACAAATTATAGAAGTAAAATGTATATCTTATGGAAAGATATAAGATGCAGTAGTAATTTTAAATAAATACTTGCCTTGTTAAGTCTTTATGCTTAAAAGACTAGAGATTGATAATTTGAAAAGGCAAATATATTATAAGTATAAGTATTTTAAAAATCGTAATATAATAAAATTATTTTATTAAAGTTATCTAAACGCTGGACGTTATAGATGGAAAAATTAATTCTTACCGGAATATGGTATTTACAAATGCGCAAGTAATACATGGATATCCAAATCAAGTTAAACTAAGCCAAACCAAGTTAATTGAAAAATAATTAAATGACAATTTATCAATTATAAACTAAGTTGAAATAATAACTTTCAAATAATAATTGATGAAGAATTGGATCCAAAGAACTTATAAACTATTTTAATTTTATTTGTTTTCTTATTGGAACTTATTTTTTTTTAAAAAAAGAACGTTATCATTTTTATTATAAACTTTCAAGAAACACGTGATACAACGGAACAGGAAATAGTGTTTTATTGACTTTATACGGAGGATATTTGTTAGAACTTTATGGTAGGACAAAAATCAACGCTGGACTATGTAATATGATTTTTTTTATTTTATTTATTTAACATAAAATTTAAAATATTATTAAACTCTTAAAAAGTAGGTTAGGTACATTTATTAAATAGTAACTTAAAAATAATATAATAATTAATTACATAAACTTATTTTATAATTAATATAACACGGAATATTCTAATGAATGTTTATGAGTGAAAATGTGAATGATTTTTATTTTATGAAGCTGCAAATTCCGAAGAATACTGGATAGCAGAATGGACATTATTATTATTATGGTAAAAATATTGTATAATGATTTTTAATGAATTTAATATGTTTTTCTTTAGATCAACTGAATATTATGTTGTTGTAGAATGAATGGATAAATATATTATGAAAACACATACATTATATTGACAGCAAACGTTATTAAAATATGCATAATTTTTTTAAATTTATAATATAAACATGACATAACATTACGTAAAAAGTTTAGAAATAATTATATGATTCTTTCGTAAATAATTTTTATATTTTTTATTTATGCTTAGTATTAAAATGATGTTTATTATTTATCTAAGTAATTATTTTATTTTTGCAATTTAGAAAAGGATTTTAAAAGTCTATATTTTTGTGTATTTTGTTTATTGAATAAGTTAAGTTACGTTATGAGTAGAAGCCTATATTTAGATTGAAAAGTTTACTAAGTATAGACAATATAGTATGAGTAATTTGGATAATGAATATTTTATTTGAAGTTGATATTTGTTTTCCGGAAAATGTTTTAAATAAGTTTAGAATATGTTTTATAGATAGAAATTTATTAGAAAGGTTAGTAAAGCACATAGGGTAAAATAATGATTTTACACAGAAAGGAATCATAAAATTTATCTAATGTAATGTTTTATGAATTTAAAATTGATAAATGATTTAACTATTAATGTTTGAATAATACAGATATAGAATGCATATTTTATAAAACATATAACAGGAATTACATTAGGTGGAATATAATTATAGCCAATCATTCGTTTTACATTATAAAGAGATATTGATTTTATATACAGATATTAAGCAATGCTAGTAATAAAGTGAATACATGATAACATATTATAAATGGTAATACTTAATTAATGTAGCTATTTAATAAGTAAAGCTACATTATGTACACATGCTACATAGATAATCTTGACATGTATTATTATTTGTAATAATTAAAAATTAATACTATTTATTTTTTAAATCTAAGTTTTAAGAAAACACACTGTAATAATATTAATATAGCATTTGAAGGAATGTGTAATTGCTTATTAAGTACATAAGTTAATAACAGTGTAAGCCTCTTATATTTGTATTTCTTATTTTTATTTTATTTGTTGTCATAAATTTTAAACTGTAAATAGTGTAAATAAATTTTATTTGAAGTTATTGTAAATAAATTTGTTAATTTGTTTTTAAAAGTGTGTCGAGTTTCATTATTTTTCACCTCAGCATTTTGACATCAGATGATTTGAAATAAACATAATATTTGCACAAAATGAATTTGTTATTATTATTTTAGAAATGAATACAATATTTGCTTAACATTATTTTATAAGAATTGATTGACATGAATATAAATATTACAATGGTCATAAGATGATTATAATACACATTATAAGAATACAATATTGTTTATTGCCACAGATTATTAAGTATAAGATTTTGATCTATTTTAAAATGAAGATACCATATGAAATAAAAGATATACATATAATTATTTATTTATTTATTATTAATTATTATTATTATTAAATAAGTTAGGTGTATTTAAGTTTGATATAAAATCCCACATCATACTTATTTACATAAATTATTATTATTTTAAAACTTAGAAGAACCTGAGATTATTTAATTATATTTTAAGTTAAAAGTTAGGAATTATTTTAGTATTATTAAAGATAATTTATTTCATTTAAAAGCCATAAGAATGCTATAGATGTAGTGGTAAAGTGATAGGGTAGTGATAGTATTCTTATGCCATTGAGACGGTATCTAGGGAGATATTGACTCAGTGTAAATCTGCTTATTACTTTGTAACTTTACTTCGCAGTCTCATAATTTTATAAATACTTATTTAATTAATATAATCTAGAACTATATTGATTTTGATGATTGATAATAAATTTAATTAAGATATGATAATATAAAAATATATTAAAGATAAATATGCAAATTTTAATGATGCATAATAATGTAACTGAGCTAGTTGTATTTTAAACTATTTTATATATCCAGAAGTAAGGGTACATATATATATATATATATATATATATATATATATATATATATATATATATATATATATATATATATATATATATATATATATATATATATATGAATTTAATGGCTTGAGGCAGGTTTAAAAAACTAAAGGAAAGTTCTTCTGTAGATGTAAACATTATTTTTAATAGTTTTACCTTTACATTTATTATTTTTGTTATAATTACAATATTATATATATATATATATATATATATATATATATAATATATATATATATATATATATATATATATATATATATTATATATTATATATATATATATATATATATATTAATCAATGTCTGTATTCCAATTATAATAAAATATATATAGTTATTCAAAACAATACAATAATTAATACAGTAAAATATTTTAAAAAATAAATAAATACCACATTTTAATTGTGGTATATATTTATTTTTAAAATATTTTTTACTGTATTAATTATTGTATTGTTTGAATAATTTTATTTATATATATATTGTGATGTAAATAAAAATAACTTTGACAACACTTTAGTCATTAATTTTGAACAGTTGTTTTTAATAAAAATATAAAGTATACAGATAAACATCAGATCCTTTTGATAAACATTCATTTCATTTGAATCTATCAAATAATTAATCATTGATTATACCCTTGTATTTTGAAGTTAGTAATAGGTTGGTGAGTAATACATGGAACCTGAAAACAGAAAATAAAATTAAGAAAAATAAAATAGACACACATATATAAAACATTCGCAATGCATTCATATATATATATATATATATATATATATATATATATATATATATATATATATATATATATATATATATATATATATATATATATATATATAAACAATACAAGCATAAAGCTAAACTAGTCAATATAAAAATCAAAACTACCCCAAATCCAAAATTAAACCAGACCAGCATAAAAATAATATTAAAACACAACCTAAGGTTTCACTGCTCCAAGCCGACTTCTCAAGTGTAAAGAACTACCAAATATTAAGGAGTCTTTATTATTGAAAATTCATTATTCTGAAGCAATTAACTTATTTAAGAGTTCTTTTAATATTAAGGGTGGATGGGAGGTGAATGGATTTGTGGGTAGTTTTTAATATTATATATATTGTGTAGTTTTTGGTAGTTCTTTACACTTGAGAAGTTTGCTTGGAGCAGTGAATTCTTAGGTTGTGTTTTAATATTATTTTATGCTGGTCTGTTTTAATTTTGGATTTGGGGTGTTTTGATTATATATATATATATATATATATATATATATATATATAAATATATTATATATATATATATATATATATATATATATAATAACCATTAATTAAAAAAATGTAATTATAATTGAAATAATACATTTAAAGGTTTACAAAGTACTACAACCAATCCTTAAATCACAGAAATACTTTCAGTTAAATTCTTAAACCTGCCTCAATTACCATTAATTAAAAAAAAGTGGAAGCAAACGTCATCAATTCAAATCCCACAAATCTCATATGTTAATGTTAGTAGCTTGTCAATTTATTACATACATTTTATTTCTGTTTATAAAAATTGCCTCTTTAATTTTTCTTTTACTATGGTTTCTCACTTCATGAAGAATTTTCACATTTTCAAAATCGAATTTAAATTTATATTTACATTTTTTCATAATAAAAAAAAACTGAAGGAAACATTAAATCACCATTATTTTTCTTTTTACATGCTTATATAACAATTCATGCTCCCTCAATATCTTCTCAATACTGCACCTAGATTAACCTATGTATGATAGCATACAATCACAAAAATTTGATATATGACATTACTTTTCTGGTTGACAGATATGACATCCTTAGAATTATTGATTAATTTATTAATATTGTTTGGAATGTAGAACCAAACATTAAACACATTATATATATATATATATATATCTATATATATATAATATATATATATATAGGTATATATATATATATATATATATATATATATATATATCTTAAAAATTTCACTTGTGGATTTTTCCACAAGTGAAATTTTAAGAGGTATATATAAGAATGTGTTTAATGTTTCGTTTTACATTCCAAACAATATTAATTAATTAATCAATAATTCTAAGGATGTCATATATGTCAAGCAGAAAAGTAATGTCATATATCAAATTTTTTGTGATTGTATGCTATAATATATAGGTGAATCTAGGTGAAGTATTGAGAAGAGATTGAGGGAGCAACAATTATTATATAAGCATGTATAATGTAAAAATAATTGTGATTTAATGTCTCCTTCAGTTTTTTTTTTTTTTTGATCATGAAAAAACTTGTAAATATAAATTTAAAATTGATTTTGAAAATGTGAAAATTCATGAAGAGAGAAACCATAGTAAAAGAAAAATTAAAGAGGCAATTTTTATAAACAGGAATAAAGTGCATTTAATAAATCGACTAGCTAAAAGAATAATTATAATGACAGTAATAATCTCAGGGTTTTTTTGTCTACTTTATAAAAAAAATACTCTACAGTACTGTGCTATCACATATGACTGGTATTCTAGTAAGCTATAGGAAACATTCGCTTTATTTCAAAGTTAATGCATCCTTATATATCATAACTATTATAACTATTTAAAAGGGGTGACAACTGTGATCAACAATGACATGAATAATCACATAAAATTTGTAATAATGTAGCCTTTTTATGCAGAATCTCAGTCAGACTAATAAAAAGACAAGAATGCTTTTTGTGTCCTTCCATTATCCATGACAACACAATAGATTAACTAAGAATAAATTAATTAATTCAACAATTTAACTAGATATAACTGGAATAATGTGCAGCCAGAGTTAATAACTTGGGAATAAATTCATTCTTACAATTAAATGATGTTTAGTCTGAAGTTTGCAATTCCATAAATAATTATCATTAAAATAAGATGAAATGAAATATTCAGATCTGCATAAAGATTGTCTATCTGGTATATTAAGCTTTTGAGAGTTTGAAATGATTTCAGACTCAATAAAATGTTTTGCAAATATTGTGCAAACACACATATATTTAGTATACAAAAAATGAATTCACAACGAATATTGACAAGACAATAATTTATTACTATCACAGAACTAAAAAAAATATACAAATTTATTGAATAATATCACATTGATATGAAATATAAATTAACATTAATTTGTCTATTGTTTAGGTGTAGGTTAAAATTATAAATTCACATGTTTGCAATCACGATATTGCATTGGATTGACAAGCTAAAAATGCATCTCATTTACTAATATACTAATCTATAATTTTGGTAAACTTTCTATAAAGCTTTTACTTAAAGTTATTGACTAACTATTTTTATTTTTATTAATTAATACTATGATATGAAGTATGCAAAATCTTAAATTTATTCCTAATAAAGTTCATCAAGTTATGGTTTATAATTGAACAACCTATTCCTAATTATGGGTCATTTATCAGAAGTTGCACTCACCATCTCATATTTAACTTAATGTATACCTAAGTTACGATAAATATTTTAATTATAAGTGTAATTCAAACTATGGATATTTCTTAATTATTAACTAACAGTAAATGTTGTGTTTGAATATTCGTCCAACAAATAAGCGTTTTAAATATGCAGTTTTAACTTAACTTTCTCTGTTGGTTTGCTTGTCAACTACTAGCAAGATTCAGTAACACAATACAGATATTGATCTCAATTACTAAAGCACTACTGATACTAAAGTGCACCTTGAGGAGCTAACACCTCAAACCTAACATTTATCCTTGCCCTAACTTTTAAAACAAAGCACAATAATCCACACCTTCTATGGTGGAACTATCTTTATATTCACATGAGGAATGCAGAATAACAACAAATGTCTGCAGAGTAAAATCCTACACTGAAGTATTTTCGTAGTTTCTTGCCTATTACTCATGCATAAAACAAACACCACCAAGTATAATCCTCTCTTGGGATTTAAAATACCATAAGTATCTAAATATTAGATCAACTATGGATCATTCTATTTATGAGAATCGATCACATGGACTATCAAACATACTATCACCTTATATCAAAAACTATTCTTCTCATGGAAAAAATAAAGCATTTTGGGGAGCTCAGTTTCATCCCAGAAAATAATATACATTATGAGGTTTAAAATAAACTGATATTAAGCATATACCAACGCTACACTTAGGCAAGATAAGAAAACACACTAATCATATTAAACCTATATTGCAATGTCTACTTCGATCAATATCTGAAACCAATGAACATGACAGGAGAAAAGAATAAGAATTTTAATTTTAATGAAGGAACACTCAAAAGCAATTGGTAGCATACTAGCTTAAACTACATAAAGTCGATGTGTTATTAAAGAATAACTGTTACTAAATTACTTAATTAATATAATATCAATTCTGTTCAAACTTTAACCTATAAATATCCTGTTATACCATTTTTTTAGAGTTACTTCTGATAATTTTCAGTATTTATTTTACCCAATAAATAAATAGAAAATATTTTTTGTTAAGTATCTAACATGCAAACTTTATATCTCCAATTGCATTTAATCAATCCGATGCATTTCATAGGTATTACTTCATATTAAATACAAACTGAATCCGGGGTAATGATAGTAAGACATATACTTATCTTTACAAGATCATTAAAATATTACATGACAGATATAAACCTTAGCATACATTAATATTATAACACAAAATAAAATTTTACAAATTAGTTTTTTCTAAAAAAAAATAAACATTAAAAAAAACAAATGCATATTATCTCATTAGCAGAACTATTTTTCTGTGAGCAGTTTGTCCAGGTGAAACGTTTTCATCCCTTCAAATTTTACAAAGCACTGAAAGTAATAAACACATTTTTTAATGAAAAGTTTTCTTTTATTTAGCAATTCTAATAATAATCCTTTAAAGAAAATTATAATAGAACTGAAGATTAATTCTCACTTGAATTATACTAATAAACTTTGGATCAAAGAGAATAAAAATGAATATTCTAACATAGACGATAAACACACACATTAGTTGTTGACTACATGTATAATTCTCTAGCTTATGTATTAAGATAAATGCACACCTTTTCCTTTAAATTTGTATGATAATAACTGCAGTTGACTTATAGCATATATGAAGTTTTTAAGAATTCCACCTTGTGCATAGTATAATATATAATTTGATTTTATTATTAAGTCACTAAAGATATTTAGTTCTTGTTCATAATCTTAGAATTTTATTTTCCAATAGTAATTTTTTCCTTAAGAATGCACATATATAATTTCACATTTGTTTCAAAAGAGTGATTCTTTTTCTATTTAAAAAAAATTACAGATGTATGTATAGCTTAGTATTATTATGATTATTATTTATTTTTTTCTTTTTAGACAACTCTTGGTAAATAAAACATATTTTTGGATAAAATGGCATTACTTCGAAATGCAGGTGATATACTTAGAATGAGCGCTAAAAAATATTTCTGGTTCTTTTTTCTTTCTTTTTAATATTTCCTTTAATTATTTTTATTTTACACCAAGAAAATATTAATAAATGATAATAAGTCACTAAATAATTATTTCCCACTTGGAAAATATTTGTTTTCTTTAATTTAGATAAAATAATAAATTGCTTAGTATTCTTAGCTAATTGCTTCATTTTTCTTGGTTTTGTTAAAAAAAACATCCAACTTTCAAGACACAATAATTATTTAATATAGAAAGTTTTGAAATAGATAGATGGCATAGAAATTCAGGATCTCTTACCAAAAGATTCAGCAACACATTATGAATAGAATTTTCTTTTGATTGTACATTTATTTCTGAAAAATTTTAAAAGAAATTGGGTTACTCAAATTTCAGCACTGTTCTCTCCTTGAAATACAGACAGCAGATGATTTCTAAAAAAAATGATTTTGAGTATGAAATTGGTCAATCTTTCAACTCTAGTGACCTCTTCCAAGAAAAAAATAATCACTTGGTTATGACATAAACAAAAGAAAGAAAAAAAAAACTTATTACAATCATATAGTTTTCAGTATTATTTAAAGTGTATTACAAAGTAGTTTAATAATGAAAATAATAAATACATTTAAAACCAAAAATAATTCTCAGTGATTTCAATTATACATAAATTATTTTTTACAAATGAATTTACCAGAAGTTACTGTTACTTAGAATAAGATATCTTAAAATTATTTAATTGAAATTTATGGTGTTTTTTTTTCTTTCTATAACCATCTAAGAATTAACTACAGTTTATTGTATTTGTTTTACCTTATCTTAATTTGTTCTAATAAACAATATTTTAATTATATTATTCATGTTCTTTTGAAAACATGATATTGCATTAGGAATATATTAGTTATTCACACAAACCATGTCTAGGTGAGTGAATAGTACCCTTTATTAACCAATTATTACTAATTTTTTTTAAATAATAGCATTGTTTTCTTGCAGAAATAATATTAAATAAATCCAAGTGCCAAAAGCACTGGGTTACAATATATATATATATATAGTAACAGTCAGGTTTGTACATTTGCTCAACAGACCGAGAGTCCAAGCCAGAGAACCAAAAGCTGACCAAGTCAGGATAGTAATGCCCTACATCTGATCTTACCTCAACTCAACTCTCTTACTCATGCTTCTAAGTCAACCCATTGTGAATGACATCCCTGAGGTTACACTCAATATCTCTTTATTCATGTTCCAGCAATAGCAAAGCAGAAAAAGATGAGACACCCCCCCCCATTACATATTATATAACTTAACTAGTGATTCATAAGGTAATGAGTAAGAATAGAGACTGAGATAAATTTATATTTCATAAATTTAATGTAACTATAAGTTACAAAGCAAATAAATTAGGAACAGATGGCTCACATGCAGGTGAGTGAATGCTCAGGGTTACAAACAATATAATAAAGGAAATTATATAGTGCTCAAACATAGGTGAATAAATACTCAGGGTTACAAACAATATAATAGAGCAAATTATATAGTGCTCACATGCAGTGTGAATGGCTTTTTTGGGGTTACAAAATGTTTAACTAGCTTATGACTTTAATATTCTTATACCATCTTCTATGTCCTAACTCAGGCTATGTTCTATATAGTGGAAATTAGTTATAGAGTGCTCAATTTATTGGTAACTGATGGAGATTATATTATTTTACTATGTTTGAAATCAACTATAATGAAATTTGTTTGATAATATATATAAAATAAATATATAAATATATATATATATATATATATATATATATATATATATATATATATATATATATATATATATATATATATATATATATATATATAATTGTTACAGATAAACACATTAAATCAGATTCAAAATCAGTTCAAAGCTGGAGTTACTTTCTAGGGAATTTGAACTGATGTGTGGCAGTTGAACATCAGACTCTAGTGCATTATAAACTATTGTATCAGAATAAGTGAGCCTCGAATGTGTTCTTAATTGGAGGGGTTTATTACCTACTAGTGTTTTCCTCAGACCAGGCTACTTGCTATAGTACAAAGAGGCATTTTTATTCAAGAGAGCAAAACAGTGGCTTGTGAACCCTTTGGAAAGCTTTGTTTCCTTTAAATACAAATAAATGTCACAGTTGCCTAAACCTACGAGGGTGTGACTTGATGTAGAAATGATCGTGGTGAGGCCATTATAGGAATAATAAAGAAGATACGCATATTTATGTTAATCTAGCAACATATTTGCAATGCTAATTTAATATTTTCATAAATTAATTATGTTAAAATCTTGAGCTTCTTTCAGTGCTACTACCAGTGCTCAGTTCATAAATGAGATTATTAAATCACATGATAAAGGTGATAATAAGAATCTGATTTAAGGATTCTGCATAGCTTCTTAATCTCTAATTAAATGGAGGTATGGCAAATTTAAAGATTTACTAAAACTTGAAACATTTATTATATGTCGTTCAATTTACATCTAATATCAAACGAACTGATTTCTATGTCAAATATGGATTCTTATATAGCTCACGCTAAATATTCAGTTCTTAAATAACTACTCAAATATAATTTAAATAACTCGCAAATATGCATTTCTAATAACTCTAAGGCAAACTATGCATTTTAAATAACTTATGCAAAATATACATTTTAAATAAATTACGCAAAATAAACATTTTAAATAAATAAGTGAATACCATTTTAAATATCTTATGCAAAATGGTACATTTTAAAGAACTTATTTTATGCCTTAGTAAGTAACTGAGTTTACTCTAGTGTAAATAATAGTTTGATTGTCATAAGGGAGTTTTGCATATATTTCTTTATATTACAATATTCTGATGTAATGGAAGGTGCTTAATCATACTTCCAATAATTAAACTCACAAAAACTCCACTCTGATGAACATAGGATAAATTGAAAAAACATGAAATTTAAACTAAATATAGATGGTATAAGTGAATAAATTGCAGAAAACGATCAATAAAGTTGTAATTTAGAAATGAAGAATTTGTTGAAATGGTTTTATAGAACCTAACATTTATGATTATTTAAATTATTTATGATTGAGCAAGAATTTGGAGAGTGGTCTAAGTTGTACAATAATTTTAATATAAACAGTTTATTTTAACATTTAAATAATATAATTAAACATAGGATTTAATTAGTTAGCCAGCTTTTAATTTAGTAATGGGTTTCTTAATGGAATCTAAGTCACTCTGCAGAATGATTTACCTATAAAGTCTTCAAAGCATTCTTTACTCTGTGCTCTTTCTCTTTCAAATCAACAGTGGCTTTTTCTAGGTTTAAATCTGCATGCAGCTTTGTGAATTTCCTTCGGTAGTGGCTTTTTTTCCATCACTCTGAGTCAAGAATTCTCTGTGGGTTCAGGTGTAGCTTCTCCATCACTGTAATGAGCTCGGGGCTAAGGTTGATGTTTTTTCTCATTCTGTAGCAGTGGTCTGGAGAAAATAGATGGCTGTCTAATGTCCCTCAAGTCAACAGTGCCTGTATTTAACAGCTTTGGTAATGGCTTAGTAGAATTCAGTGTTGCCAAAGTAATGCGGAACAGCCTTTAATTATTTTTTCAGCACTGATCTTTCAGAAAATGTATCAGCAGCAATAATAACTTTTGATGGCCACTACAGGCCTTTTTTATATTTTATTTTTGACGGTAGGTCCCCTCCCCGTTTCTTTTGCAACGTCACTTGTTTGCTGGTTTGAACTTTGCCTTTAACTAAATGCTTCCACTTAGTAAAATCATTTGCTATAGTTGAATATGGACTTAAAAGCTCTATTCCCTCGAGTTTTCCAATTGTGTCATAGCTACATCCAGAGTTAAAGATCTATTTCTATTTTTTTTTAACTCAAGAGTTAAGATTTTTCTGAGAGTTTTGCAATAGGACTTAATATTAAATTTTGTACCTGATTCAATTGTATAATTTGTCATTGTTATAATTTTAAATGGAGTTAATTCACCAAAGATTATTTTTTAGGTGAAATATTTAAAACTGAGAATTTAAATTACAGCTTATGTAATTTTAATCAAACAATAAAACTTGAAATTTATTTAAAATAAATATTAAACCTTAAATGAATAATTTTATAAATTTCCAAACCTATATATCTTATGTTATATACATAAATTCTAACCACACACTATTATGTTGACTTCAGTTTTAACAAACATAAAAAAGAATATGTGTATATAAATATTTAAGACTGTATTTTCATATTATAGTTAACAAGAGGATTAGTACACACACATACTCAGCAATAGTTACAAGGAACACTCAAAGCTTTTAAATTAAAAAATGCACGCAATCTGGTGATATATATATATATATATATGAAAATTCTGAAGTAATATTTAATATACCATTATTTGGGTGCTTAAGGTTATGTATTTCCATATAAGCTGGTATGAAAATCAATAATTAAAAAATTTGATTCTAGTAAAATTATATTACTTTTAAAAATAATATACCTAGAGTAACAGCTGTCATCATCAGTATATGACTATTCACTATCATTTATTTCGCATTATTTTTAAATTAATATTTCCTTTATGATATAAGTGTCAATAAACTGTTTTTCTGATCTTTTTCTTCAGTGGTTACAACGATAGCATATTCCTTCCAATATTATCTCTGAAATTCAACTCATTAATCCAGATAGTTTTTAACCATTTGATTAGTGCCATCAGCTCTTGATTTTGAGAATCTAAATCTGTAGCAGTGATCATTATCATACAGATCCATATGATGGATGTATCATCATGATAACTGATCTTCACTTTAATCTAGTCTGAGTATCAAATCACATTGATTCTTCCAACATCAAACCGATTTAAATGGAAGAAATGTCTGCTAAAACAACTTCTGTTTTGTGTTTGATATTTTATCTGCTAAGGTTCACTTAATGGTATTAAAAAAGTAAACCAACCAATTTAGTAACCATCTTCTATTTTATAAATAATCCCATTAATTAATAAGTCCTTATCAATATTAATCGTAAAACTCACATAAAGATTTTTTGTAGAATTGTTTTTGACTTGTTTGTTAACCCCTCTGATGATTGATAACTTTCAGTCAATATCCAGTAAACTCAAACAAAATAGATTTCTTTATTAATTTTCTGGATTTACAACTAATTTTCATATGTAAAACTCAATTACTACTGATATGAATTGAAACAAACATTGATTTGAAATCTTGTAGTTGCTTTTTGTGATTTTCTAACAGCCTTTCTTCATTAATATGACACTGATTAAATATCGTTAATTATTTGAGCTTCAATTGTTTGCAGTGTAATTTTTGCATCGACTGATAATTAATGTTTCACCTTAAAATGAATAAGATATAATGAGTCATTTTACTAACAATTTTAATTTTGCAACTAATTTTAACGGCAAATCTTTTTGTCCACACCAATTCTGGCAAGACAATATGTGGAAATATCATTTGCCTGAATTTACTTCTCGCAATCTTGTTTTATTTGTGGCTTCTTTATAACTAGAGTTGTACTTCTGCTAACTAGTCGTGAGATTGTCAGAATATCCCTCTCATTCAATACTTTAATACCTTCAACTTTTTTTAATTTTTATGAGTTCCAATGTTTTCATAACTGGAATGTGCCCAAAGATAATTTTACTTCATCCTGAGATGTTACCTTTCTTAACTCAAACATCGTAAAGTAAGTTGTTCTGCACTTCAAATGTCTTGGGTGATGAGGTCAGTATATCCCATCTGGTTCATCATGTGCTTCCACTGAAAAATGAGTTTAGGACCATTTGGTCTTTAGTAACCAGGAGGCTAAGCTGAGAGCCATTTTGTATTTCTTTTTAAATTTCATTTCAGGAGTAAAAGCTAAAGAATGATGGTTTCTCTCTCCCTGTGTTCACCACAAATAACCCTGATCTGAGTAATTACTAAGTGATATCCTACCTGAATAGAATTCGGGCTTTTATAGTATATTATCATCGCAGTTATTTGTATTTATTTATTAACATTGCTTAATTGTCAGTGTATACCAATCCAAACACGTCAAGCATAAAGACACCTAAAAATTTGAACATAAAGCCTCTTCATGAGCTCTGACCTTTTGCATATTGTAAATGCACCAAAATAGATTACTTTTATAAGATAGTTTCTCACACCATTATCGCAGAAATCTTAAAATAATATATTTGTAAAGCTGACTATTATAATCACAATAGTATAATATAAAGTAGAGTCAAGTAGACTTTATATAAAAGTAATAAAATATTTAAAAGAACAATAATAATAAGTAATTAAATCTATATTAATGAATTCTACAAATATATATAATGGGATCACAATAAAAATTCATCAAATAATCAATTTTCATTACAAAAAAATGTCACTTGTATTAAAAATTATCTTTATGATGCAGAATAAAAATCTGATCATCATAATAGATTATAAATAGTAAAACAACAAGATAACTATGTACACAACTGCACAATTATAAGGTAAATATAAATGCAATCAAATCAACTACGAAATCAAAGGGATAGATGTTACAATCAAATCAGCTAGCTACTTTTGTTTGGCAATTAAACCCATGTACTCATGCAACTTTAGTTGAGCAATTAGCCATGTAATTGTTTCACAGATTGGGTACTTATACAATGTAATCAGGCCACTTTAGAAGGACAATTATACCATGTAATCATGCCACATGTTTGGGCATGAAATTGTAACCTCAAAAATGTTGAAAGAAAGATGACAAGCACCAAAAAAATGTCATAAAATCTCTCACAACCTCAACAATCAATGTAACATATTGAGAAAGTATGTAACCTACAAAATATGAACAGAGAAGTTCTTCCAGCTGACAGATACCAGTGTTTGGCAAACTAAATCATAGCCTACAAATGTGCAGAAATATATAGTAAAATATAATCTAGTAATAGCTAATCCAAGTGGGATAATAAAATCAAATCATATTCTACAATAAGAATATATACAGTAAAAATTTTATAATAGAATATTATAACAAATATAAAAAAAATAAACATTATTAATAAATAAAAAGGAGAAGAAATGTCTCCTCAATCTAGCACATGTAAAAGACTTAATATTGTGAGCATATGACATTGAGATTACATTTGAATGTCTTTCTTCTATAAACATCTACTACAACAACCACCCTTATTATCATTCTCTTCAACTTCTAAGCATAACATTGCTCTAATCAGACAAAACCGTCACTTAATTCTTATAAAAGTTAAAATATTATTTTAAAATCTATGCCAATTAATATTAAAAGTTTGAATGCAGCTTATTATCAATGATAAATTTATATAATAAGGTTCATGAAACAAATCAGGGTATCTCAGGGTAATATGATTTCATTCAAATTATAATAAAATTATTTTGACTCTTCAGATTTATTCGATATTGAATGAAATCCTAATTAATAAAAAAAAGGACATACATTTTCCTTAAACTAATATCTTATCACAATTATACTAATGACACTATTATTACTAACTTAAATAGTATAACCATGATTTCTTCATTTTCGATAAGATTATGACTAATGTAGAATTACACTGAGATGTTAAGAATTGGTAATTGATTTAAAAACCATTCTAAATATCTTGGAATAAATCTAATTAAACATCTTCTAAATATAAATTAAGTTCTTGTAAAATTAAATTTATGATATAATGATGAATATAATCTATAAATATGAAAGTGATTTCAAAATTAATATGTACAGAGATTTGTAGTTAATCAAATTGAAATAGTGGAAAATGAGAATTATAATACTTTATTAAACAAAATACATATTTCTTAATGTAATTTTATATTTAAATAATTTAATAAATTGACTTATTAATTTCTATGTTCAATATTCTTTTATAAAATACTCTAAAAAATAATTATAATATTTTATAAGTATTAGACTTGTAGTCAATATATGAATGATTTCTGTTGATAAGCTAAATGACGTTATCAAATAATCTAGAAATTTTCAAATAATATTAAATAAATATTTATATTACGAAAGAACAAATACAAAATTATAAATCCTCTATAATGGAGTCCAAGGCAACCAAAGGTTTTCACCCACATTACTTCCTCAAAATTTATAAGTGATTGATTTTTTTAAAAAATTGTATCTTATTTTTTAGAAAAATAAATTTAATTGAATTAAGCAGAAAACAATCTAGCAGATTAAAATAAACTTTCTAATGTTTAATTATTAAATAATTATTTTTAACGAACCATTCATAAAATGATAATAACTTACATAAATATATCCATTTTAAGATTATTTAATATACTCAATAATAATAATAATAATAAAAAAAAAAAAAAAAAAAAAAATAATAAAAATAAAAATAACAATAATAATGATGATGATGATGATGATGATAATAAATAATAATAACAATAACAATAACAATAATAATAATAATAATAATAATAATAATAATAATAATAATAATAATAGCAGTTTAAAAATCTAGTAATAAAGAGATGATAAGTAGATGTGCATTGTTTATTTATTCAATAATAAAATTTTAAAAAATTTAAACTTGATTATTTATCATATTTTGTTCTATTATTAGGAAACTCAAATATAAGAGGAATACATTTATCATGACTTAATCACATTTAAGCAAACCAATAGTTCTATAGAAATAAGAAAGAATCCCGGAATACTTTGATAAAGACATTAAATCTGAGGTAAAATAATGGAAAAATGTTACACATACTTTACTAAATCTAAAAATTCATGTTCAAAACCTATGTTTTGATTTGGTGGTACATAAAACTAAAGCTCTTATGAATTAATTCATTTGAGTGTTAACATATAATAATCTAGTTAAATATTTTAGGCTAATTTAATTAGAAAAAAAATTAATAATGCTAGTAATTAAAGTTAGAATTTTGAATCAAATGAATAAATTTATATTATATAAATGAATAAATGTTATACTTATTTAATGTCATTTCTTTTAAAATATTCTCAAAAACAGATTTAAATTATTTTCTGAAATATTTATTCAAATTTAAGACAGTGATGAAATTGTATTAATATTTATTTATTTACGATGTAATATACATTTTAATTATTTAATATCTTTATCCTGGTGTAGTTTTAAATTGGTTATTTTTGTTGGCATCCAGAAAGTATTTTTAATTAATTTGAAGTGTCTAAAAATTGATTTATTGTAAAATTGAATATTAATTAGATAATTTTTGATTAGAATCTTTTCTAGTAATAAATATGTGAAGGATTTGAACTAATCAGAGAAGAGATTGTAGATTAAAAAGCAAATAAACAGTCTTGTAAAATGGTCACATGGTCAATGTTATAAATAAGATGAGACTGACACATGACATCTCTAACAGCAATACGTAACTGAACGAAGTACAA